>JAULKM010111533.1:0-22896 GCA_032355605.1 Rubia tinctorum
GGTCTTATTAACAAAGTGTTTTGTAGACCAAATGTGTTCCACTGCAAGAGGTGGATTCATGACTTCATTAGCTTCACTAGCGATTTGAGTGGATATAGTTGTCAACTTTATGTGAGGCAAAACTGATTCATTTGAGAAATTTAAGGAATTTAAGATTGAAGTTTAGAATATACTTGGCAAGACAATTGAAAGGCATCAATTGGATTGATTTGGTGAATATTTTAGTCAAGAATTTGTTGACCATCAGAGAGAATGTGACATTCTTTTATAATTGAATCCTGTAGGAACACCTTAATGAATGGTGTATATGCAAGGATAAATGATACGTTATTGGATATGGTTAGTTCAATGATGGATCAAGCCAGTATTCCAGTTTTATTATGAAGGACGTGCGATGGTGTTCAAACTGAACCATGTATAGTCTAAAGTGGTAGGAAGGACATCATATGGGATATACGAGGAAGGGTTCCTTGAATGTCTTTTATTTTAAAGATTTGGGGTTGCGAAGCATATGTGAAACGAGGTTTCCAAATGAGCTTGCACCAAATCTGATGAATGTCTCTTTGTGAGATATCCAAAAGAGATAATGGGTATTACTTCCACAACTATTCTGAGAACTGTGTTTGGTTGCTCGAGAATGTGTCTTTTTGGAGAAGCATCATCTTTTCAAAATGAAAAAGTGGGAGGAATTTAAACTTCAATAAGTTTTGAGGTGAGCAACAATCAGTTATGGAAACATCGATCCCTTCATGTTAAGTGGTGAAGATGAATACGGGAAAATTCTTAGTGACTACTGAAATGCTCATGGCCCAAGTTGGTCATAAAGGTATTGGATTTAGACGAAGGTACTTTATGTCCTTGAACTGAAAACTATGAAATCATACTTTTAGAAAGTGATGAACCTTTGACTTAAAGTTAAACTTTGACAAGCCCTAACTCCGCAAAGTTGCTTAAAGCCATGAAATTCGGAATAGACTCTATGTATGAAAACCAAGTTTGGAATTTGGTTGAATTACTAAAAGGTTAAAACTAAAATGATGGTCTTCAAAATGAAACCAGACATTTATGTTTTCAAGGCTAGACTGATAGTTAAAGGATATGAACAAGTCAGTGGGATGGATTGTGATGAGACCTTTTCTCCAGTTGGAATGCTTTAGTTTATTTGAATTTTCCTAGCATTTGCAGCTCATTCTGATTTTGAGATCAGGAAAATGGAGGTCATAACCGTCTTTCTTAATTGGATTTTGGAAGAAGATATGTATGCAACACAATCTAAGGGTTTATAGGCCAAAATAGCTGGGAAAATATGTGAGCTTCAGAGGTCCATTTATGGATTGAAACAAGTATCAAGGAGTTGGAACATACATTTCAATGAAGCAATTGATAGTTTGGCGTTCAATGAAATGTTAAAGAATCTTGTGTATTCAAGAAGTTTAGTGGGAGAAAGATTGAATCCCTACTCCTCTATGTCGATAACATCGGAAACGACTAACAAAAGCTGAGTCTATGAAGGCATAGTTCTGAAAGTGTTTTGTGATGAATGACTTAGGAGATGCAAAGTACATCTTGGGCATCAAAATCTACACAGGTAGATCAAAAAGGATGATTGACCTTAGAAAAAACACTTACTAGGTAAGATGCTTGATAGGTTCAATATGAAAGATCATGAAAGATTTTCTACCCATGATTCATGGCATAACTCTTAGCAAGACTCGGTTTTATCAAAATTCGATGAGCAAAAGAGAATGAGTATGATCGCTTATGCATATGCAATAGGGTATACAATGTATGTTATGATATGTATTCATAGTTATATCTCATATGCTTAGAGCACGACATTGAGATATAAAATAGACTAAGGTGAGGCACGTTGATGTGCGGCCAAGAAAATGTTTTAGTGCATGAAATGCACTAAAGATATATTTCTAGGTCTATAGTGAAATGAGTTGGTTGTGAAAATCACTAAGTAAAACACTGTTGTTGATTTTACAATTGAATCTGAGTACATTGCTGCTTTGGAAGTTGCATAAGAAGGTGTTTGAATTAGGTAATTCATCACTGAACTTGATGTGGTCCCCGTCTTAGCTGACTTGGTGACTCTCTATTGAGATAATGGTAGAGTCATCGCTTAGGCAAAATGAGCCAAGGGAACCCAATGAGTTCATATTTATCCTCAGAAATTTTACATTTATTGAGAATTCATCGAGAATGGTGAAGTTGTTATATGCAAGTGAGAAAGGATGACAAATTGTCAATTCGGAATCTAAACCTCTTCCATGAATGGAGCCTAGGGCTCACACATTTGTGATAGGAATCTGGCAGATAGTAGTTGTGATTTCTGTGATGTTCTAGTTATCATTTTGAGATTTTAGACATTGAAGATTTAACTGTTTAACATATTATGAAATTATCATTTCATATTCATTTAACTTGGTTTAATGTTGAATGAACGTCCAAAATCAATTTACATCTCTAAATAGGTTATCAAGAATATGTCTTAGATAATGAGACCCTATTTAGTGAACCGGAGTGTAAGATTGATTGTGTTCCTAGACCAGGTCATTGAGAATGGACACTAATGACTGATAAGACTAGTTTACAAGCTGATTCACAGCGTTGTTTCATGGGCTGAAGGACATGGGATGCCATGAATCAATTGCATAAAGGCAAGTTGGGAACTTGAATTGGACAGACCCACCGTGAGAATACTTTCAGATATTTATAATGTCATAAGTATGTGTCATTGACTATAGGAATGTATTCCTCATACCTGAGTAATTCAACGTTTGCTTACTTGTGGATTGGTGTACCTTGAGACTGTTAAACGTCGCACCGTAAAAGGAGGCTATAAAGGCAGTTCTTGGGTTGCCATGAATCGAGTGGAGAAAAAATGAATGTACAAGAGGGGGATTGTACTCTCATTTACATGATATTGTTGTCTTATGGGCCTCTCGGAGAGTTGGAACTGTAAAATGCATGGTCGTGCTTGGATGGATTAAGGATTAATTATCTGTATTAACAGTTTCACTCTGGAATTCGAGAAATGCATTTAAATTTGAAAATGATAACATGTTATCTTACCTTATGTTCAGATGAAGACATTAAGTGACAAAGGAATATGAATGCACACTTGTCTAAATGACATGCGGGAGATTGTTGGGATAGTGTCTTTCAGTCAATGTGCATTTTCCATAATATAGTTTGAAGATTAATGAAAGAGACAATTAATCCAGTTATTTTGAGTGATTGGAATGTTTAGCTGGAAACCACTTTCGATAAGCTAGCATCAATTATATTGGGCTCGCACCTTATTATGACTGAACCTATTGGGTTACACACAATGTATAAAATTGGATAAAAGAAATGACTATTGGGCTTAGAGCCCAAATAGTTATTATATGAGAAATGAGTTCAGAACTCAGTAAGTCCAATTGAGCTTGGCCAGGATTGACTTTAGGTTAGGGTTTACTGTCATGTTTATTCTGTATAAATTGATACTTTATCGGAATAAACATTGCAAAAAACATTCTTAAATCTGGCTGTTCCTGACGGCAGAACCAGAATAAACCTACCATTCTCATAAAACCAACCTCGCCGTAAAAGAGAAGAAGGAAGACAGACGTGGTCGTCTTTGCTTTCGGATCCTTTCTAAGATGACAAGGGCGTAGGCAGTCTGATCATGCTGTATGGATATGTATAGAGGGGTCGCATATGAGATTCTCTTCTCCGTGATTGAACGTTTCTCCTCACGCTACAATGGTAATCTAAACCCTTAGATAGATTCAAATTGAATATATGCATGATATCTTGAATATGGTTATTGATATTCCGCTAAATTAAATGTAATCAATTTCCAACAAATTTAAAGTTGTTGAAATAAATTCAACCCATCTTCTAGATCAATTTTTCCAAGCTCATCATCAATAAATGATCACCACTGTCAAGCATCTGCTAGTTATTCCTTCTTTGAACCACCCTACCTCTTATTACCATAATATATATATCTCCTTAGAGTTGGAACAAAAAATTGAAAAAAAATAAAACCGTTATGGAGCATCGGGAAATCATTAAATTCTATGTTAGTCCATTACTAAAATTTGTAAACTCTTATGGTGCAGCGAAGGAGGAGGAAAAGTTATTAATCATAGGAAACATATTAATAAAAGAACAATTATACTAGGCAAAGGAAGATTATATTAGGCCAACTAATTTTGAAAATTTTCATTTGGGGAAGTAACGTGTTTTTTATGCTTCATGCGTGCTAATGTATGACTTTTAAATATGTAATACCAATGAAGATGCATTATGATACATGCTTTGAATATTAATTTCTTATACAAGATGTTTTTTATTACGGTTTTTCATCAGAAGTGTTTAACATTTTCCCCTTAAAAGGGCATGTGTGTGCAAGAAATAGAAAATTATGGTGCGATAATATTTTTCAACAATTAACATGACTCATGCATAATTAGAATATTTCTACTGAAAATTTGCATTTGAATCACAACCCTATAGCTAGTTCGTCATCTCATATGTGCCTTCAATTCACCAAATCATACATATATGTGATTATACATACCTGTAGATCTTTAGCGATCTATATCCTTATCAAACACGGAATTTATTCTCAAAACATAAATAAAATAAAATAAAATCCTTCATTAAATTCAAAGTTGTAGAAACTAAACTCAATCCACTTTCGAAGCTCATCATCAACAAGTGATCACCACCCTTGGGAGGAACCATCTGCTGGTTTTCCCTTCTTTATTATATCATAGGTGCAACAAAATTCTGAATTAAAAAAAGAAAACCGTTACGGTGCAGCAAAATTTTAAGTTATGAATCAGGAAATCATTAACTTTACGCTTGTTCATTTTTTAAAATTTTAAACCACTATGGTGCAGCAAAAAGATGGTAGAAAGTTAATAATCATACAAAACAGATTAATCAAAGAAATATCATACTAGGCAAAGGAAGATTACACGTGGCAGGCTAATTTTAAAAAATACATACAGGGAAGTAATGTGTTGTGTGTGCTGTGTGCGTGCTAATCTGTGACTTTCAAATATGGAGTACTAAAAAGATGTGTTATGATGCATACTTTAAATGTTAATTAGTTATAACAAAATGTTTTTTATGAGTGTATTTCATCGAAAGTGTTTAACAATTTATTTTCGTTTAAGGGGACATGTGTGTGCAACAAATGTGAAATTATTGTGCGAAAATATTTTTCATCAACTAACATTTATTGCATAATTACAATATTTCTATGGAAAAAGTACATTTCAATCACAACTCTACAACTAATTCATCATCTCTTTGGTGCCTTCAATTCACCAAATCACACATATGTATATGATTATACATACCCATACATGTCTGGGGATATTTATCCTTATCAAACTCAGATTTTATTCTCAAAACATAAATAAAATAAAATCTTTCATCAAATTCAAAATAGTAGAAATAAACTTAACCCGACTTCTACATCACTGTTTCCAAGGCTAATCATCCACAAGTGATCATCACCATCAGGAGGAACCATCTACTGGTTTTCCCTTCTTTGAACCACCATGCCTCTTATTAGCATCACATGTGTCCTGAAAGGTGCAATAATATTTTTTAAAAATTGAAAACTGTTTTGGTGGATAGAGAAATCAATAACTTTGACGTTTGTCAATTATTTGAATTTTTAAACCGGTATGGTGCAACGAAGGAAGAGGGAAAGTTATTAATCATAAGAAAATGATTAATCAATTAAAGAATATACTAGGCAAACAAATATTACACTAGGCAAACAAATTTTTAAAAATGAATCTAGGGAAGTAATGTGTTTTGCCTGCTTCGTGCGTGCTTATCTGTGACTTTCAAATATGTAGTACCAATAAAGATGCATTATAATACATTCTTTAAATTTTAATTATCTATAACAAAATGCTTTTTACGAGAGTATTTGGGAAATTATTTTTGCGATAATATTTTTTAATCAATTAACATGAATAATGCATAATTAGAATATTGTTTACTGAAAAAGTGCATTTGAATCACAACCCTACAACTAATTCCTCATCTCTTTGGTGGATTCAATTCACCAAATCATACATATATGTGATTATATAAACCTATAGATCTCTGGGGATTTATATCCTTATCAAACTCAGAAATTATTCTCGAAACATAAATAAAATAAAATAAAATCCTTCATCAAATTCAAAGAAGTAGAAATAAACTCAACCCATCTTCTACATCAATATTTCCAAGCTCATCATCAGCACCCCTGCCAAGCATCTTGGTTATCCCTTCTTTGAACTACCCTACCTCTTATTAGCATAATATATATGTCTCCTTAGAGTTGGAACAAAAAATTGAAAAAAATAAAACCATTACGGTTCATCGGGAAATCATTAACTTCTATGTTTCCCCATTATTAAAATTTGTAAACTATTATGGTGTAGCGAAGGAGGAGGAAAAGTTATTAATCATAGGAAACATATTATTCAAAGAATGATTATACTAGGCAAAGGAAGATTATATTAGGCAAACTAATTTTGAAAAATTCATCTAGGGAAGTAACGTGTTTTGCGTGCTTCGTGCGTGCTAATCTGTGACTTTCAAATATGGAGTACCAATGAAGATGCGTTATGATACATGCTTTAAATATTAATTAGTTATACAAGCTGTTTTTTTATTACGGTATTTCATCATGAAGTGTTTAACATTTTTTCCCTTTAAAGGGGCAGGTGTGTGCAAGAAATGGAAAATTATGGTGCGATAATATTTTTCAACAATTAACATGAAGCATGCATAATAAGAATATTTCTATTGAAAACTTGCATTTGAATCAAAACCCTATAGCTAATTCTTCATTTCTTATGTGCCTTCAATTCAACAAATCATACATATATGTGATTATACATACTTGTAGATCTTTAGGGATCTATATCCTAATTAAACACGAAAATTATTCTCGAAACATAAATAAAATAAAATAAAATTCTTCATAAAATTCAAAGTAGTAGAAATTAAACTCAACCTATCTTCTACACCACTCTTTTGAAGCTCATCATCAACAAGTGATCACCACCCTCGGTGGAGCCATCTGCTGGTTTTCCCTTCTTTGTTTCATCATAGAGGCAACAAAATTTTGAATAAAAAAAGAAAATGGCTATGGTGCATCGGGAAATCATTAACTTCTACGTTTGTCCATTTTTTAAAATTTTAAACCGCTATGGTGCAGCAAAAAGATGATAGAAAGTTATTTAGCATACGAAACAAATTAATCAAATAAATATCATACTAGGCAAAGGAAGATTTTAATAGGCAAGATAATTTTCAAAAATGCATATAGGGAAGTAATGTGTAGTGCATGCTGTGTGCGTTCAAACTTGCGACTTTCAAATATTGAGTACCAAAAAAATGCGTTATGATACATACTTTAAATGTTAATTAGTTATAACCAAATGTCTTTTATATGGTTATTTCATCGAAAGTGTTTAAAAATTTATTTTCGTCTCAGGGGACATGTTCGTGCAACAAATGTGAAATTATTGTGTGAAAATATTTTTCATCAATAAATAATTATTGCATAATTATAATATTTCTACTGAAAAGGTGCATTTGAATCACAATCCAACAACTAATTCCTTATCTCTGTGGTGCCTTCAATTCACCAAATCATCCATATATTTGATTATACATACCCATACATCTCTAGGGATCTTTAACCTTATCAAACTCAGAAATTATTCTCGAAACATAAATAAATAAAAATAAAATCCTTCATCAAATTCAAAGTAGTAGAAATAAACTACACTCATCTTCTACATTACTCTTTCCAAGCTAATCATCCATGAGTGATCATAACCATTAGCAGGAGCCATCTACTAGTTTTCCCTTCTTTGAACCGCCCTGCCTCTTATTAGCATCATATGTGTCCTGAAAGGTGCAATATTATTATTTTTAAATAAAAACTGTTATGGTGGTGCGAGAAATCAATAACTTTGATTTCTGTCAGTTATTTGAATTTTAAAACAAGTATGGTGCGACGAAGGAAGAGGGAAAGTTATTAATCATAAGAAAATGATTAATCAAGTAAAGAATATACTAGGCAAAGAAAGATTACACTAGGCATACAAATTTTTAAAAATGAATCTAGGGAAGTAATGTGTTTGGCGTGCTTCATGCGTGCTTATCTGTGACTTTCAAATATGTAGTACCAATCAAGATACATTGTAATAAATGCTTTAAATCTTAATTAGCTATAACAAAATGCTTTTATGAGAGTATTTCATCATAATTTCTGATAGCGCTTAACATTTTTTCCCTTAAAGGGGGAAATTGTGTGCAAGAAATGGGAAATTATTTTTGGGATAACATTTTTAATCAATTAACATGAATAATGCCTAATTAGAATATTTTTACTAGAAAAGTGCATTTGCATCACAACCCTACAACAAATTCCTCATCTCTTTGGTGGTTTCAATTCACCAAATCATACATATATGTGATTATATAAACCTATAGATCTCTGGGGATTTATATCCTTATCAAACTCAGAAATTATTCTCGAAACATAAATAAAATAAAATAAAATCCTTCATCAAATTCAAAGAAGTAGAAATAAACTCAACCCATCTTCTACATCAATATTTCCAAGCTCATCATCAGCACCCCTGCCAAGCATCTTGGTTATCCCTTCTTTGAACTACCCTACCTCTTATTAGCATAATATATATGTCTCCTTAGAGTTGGAACAAAAAATTGAAAAAAATAAAACCATTACGGTTCATCGGGAAATCATTAACTTCTATGTTTCCCCATTATTAAAATTTGTAAACTATTATGGTGTAGCGAAGGAGGAGGAAAAGTTATTAATCATAGGAAACATATTATTCAAAGAATGATTATACTAGGTAAAGGAAGATTATATTAGGCAAACTAATTTTGAAAAATTCATCTGGGGAAGTAACGTGTTTTGCGTGCTTCGTGCGTGCTAATCTAGGATTTTCAAATATGGAGTACCAATGAAGAGGCGTTATGATACATGCTTGAAATATTAATTAGTTATACAAGCTGTTTTTTTATTACGGTATTTCATCATAAAGTGTTTAACATTTTTCCCCCTTTAAAGGGGAAGGTGTGTGCAAGAAATGGAAAATTATGGTGCGATAATATTTTTCAACAATTAACATGAATCATGCATAATTAGAATATTTCTACTTAAAAATTGCATTTGAATCACAACCCTATAGCTAATTCCTCATCTCTTATGTGCCTTCAATTCACCAAATCATACATATATGTGATTATACATACCTGTAGATCTGCAGGGACCTACATCCTTATCAAACACGGAAATTATTCTCGAAACATAAATAAAATAAAATAAAATTCTTCATAAAATTCAAAGTAGTATAAATTAAACTCAACCTATCTTCTACATCACTCTTTCGAAGCTCATCATCAACAAGGGATCACCACCCTCGGGGGGAGCCATCTGCTAGTTTTCCCTTCTTTGTTGCATCATAGGTGCAACAAAATTTTGAATAAAAAAAAAGAAAACCATTACGTTGCATGTGGAAATCATTAACCTTTACGTTTGTCCATTTTAAAAAATTTGAAACCGCTATGGTGCAGAAAAAAGATGATAGAAAGTTATTAATCATACCAAACAGATTAATCAAAGAAATATCATACTAGGCAAAGGAATATTATACTAGGCAAGCTAATTTTCAAAAATGCATATAAGGAAGTAATGTGTTGTGCATTCTGTGTGCTTACTAATAAATGACGTTCAAATATGGAGTACCAAAAGAGATGCGTTATGATACATAATTAAAATGTTAATTAGTTTTAACAAAATAAATTTATGTGGTTATTTCATCGAAAAGTGTTTAACAATTTATTTTCGTTTAAGGGGACATGTTCGTGCAACAAATGTGAAATTATTGTGCGAAAATATTTTTAATCAATACAAAATTATTGTATAATTATAATATTTCTTCATAAAAGGTGCATTTGAATCACGACCCAACAACTAATTCCACATCTCTTTGGTGCCTTCAATTCACCAAATCATACATATATGTGATTATACATACCCATACATCTCTGGGGATCTTTAACTTTATCAAACTTAGAAATTATTCTTAAAACTTAAATAAATAAAAATAAAATCCTTCATCAAATTCAAAGTAGTAGAAATAAACTCAACCCATCTTCTACATCACTGTTTCCAAGCTAATCATCCACGAGTGATCATCATCACCATCAGGAGCCATCTACTAGTTTTCCTTTCTTTGAACCACCATGCCTTTTATTAGCATCATAAGTATCCTGAAAGGTACAATATTATTATTTTTAAATGAAAACTGCTATGGTGGTGCGAGAAATCAATAACTTTGATTTCTGTCAATTATTTGAATTTTAAAACAGATATTGTGCAACGAAGGAAGAGGGAAAGTTATTAATCATAAGAAAATGACTAATCAAGTAAAGAATATACTAGGCAAAGAAATATTACACTAGGCATACAAATTTTTAAAAATGAATCTAGGGAAGTAATGAGTTTTGCGTGCTTCGTGCGTGCTTATATGTGACTTTCAAATATGTAGTACCAATCAAGATACATTATAATAAATGCTTTAAATTTTAATTAGCTATAACAAAATGATTTTATGAGAGTATTTCACCATAATTTCTGATAGTGCTTAACATTTTTTCCCTTAAAAGGGGAAAATTGTGTGCAAGAAATGGGAAATTATTTTTGCGATAACATTTTTAATCAATTAACATGAATAATGCATAATTAAAATATTTTTACTGAAAAAGTTCATTTTATTCACAACCCTACAACAAATTCCCCATCCCTTCGGTGGCTTCAATTCACCAAATCATACATATATGTGATTATATAAACCTATAGATCTCTGGGGATTTATATCCTTATCAAAGTCAGAAATTATTCTCAAGTCATAAATAAAATAAAATAAAATCCTTCATCAAATTCAAAGCAGCAGAAATACACCCAACCCATCTTCTACATCAATTTTTCCAAGTTCATCATCAAAAAGTGATCATCCCTGTCAAGCATCTGCTGGTTATCCCTTCTTTGAACCACCCTACCTCTTATTAGCATAATATATATGTCTCCTTAGAGTTGGAACAAAAAATTGGAAAAAAATAAAACCATTATGGAGCATCAGGAAATCATTAACTTCTATGTTAGTCCATTATTAAAATTTGAAAACTATTATGGTTCAGCAAATGAGGAGAAAAAGTTTTTAGTTCTAGGAAACATATTATTCAAAGAATGATTATACTAGGAAACCGAAGATTATATTAGGTAAACTAATTTTGAAAAATTCATCTGGGAAAGTAGCGTGTTTTGCGTGCTTCGTGCGTGCTAATCCGTGACTTTCAAATATGGAGTACCAATGATGATGCGTTATGATACATGCTTTAAATATTAATTAGTTATACAGGATGTTTTTCTAGTTACGGTATTTCATCATAAAATGTTTAACATTTGTCCCCTTTAAAGGGGAAGGTGTGCAAGAAATGGAAAATTATGGTGCGATAATATTTTTCAACAATTAACATGAATCATGCATAATAAGAATATATCTACAGAAAAATTGCATTTGAATCACAACCCTATAGCTAATTCCTCATCTCTTATGTACCTTCAATTCACCAAATCATACATATATGTGATTATACATACCTATAGATCTTTAGGGATCTACATCCTTATCAAACACGGAAATTATTATCGAAACATAAATAAAATAAAATCCTTCATAAAATCCTAAAATCTTATGTGGTTATTTCATCGAAAGTGTTTAACAATTTAATTTCATTTAAGGAGATATGTTCGGGCAAAAAATGTGAAATTATTGTGCGAAAATATTTTTTATCATTAAAAAATTGTTGCATAATTATAATATTTCTACAGAAAAGGTGCATATGAATCACAACCCAACAGCTAATTTCTCATCTCTTTGGTGCCTTAAATTTACTAAATCATACATATATGTGATTATACATACCCATACATCTCTGGGGATCTTTACCCTTATCAAACTCAAAAAAATTCTCGAAAGATAAATAAATAAAAATAAAATCCTTCATCAAATTCAAAGTAGTAGAAATAAACTCAACCCATCTTCTACTGCACTCTTTCTAAGCTAATCATCCACGAGTGATCATCACCATCAGCACGAGCCATCTACTAGTTTTCCCTTCTTTGAACCACCCTTCCTCTTATTAGCATCATATGTGTCTTATAAGGTGCAATATTCTTTTAAAATGAAAACGGTTATGGTGGTGCGAGAAATCAATAACTTTGATTTCTGTCAATTATTTGAATTTTAAAACAGGTATGGTGCAACGAAGGAAGAGGGAAAGTTATTAATCATAAAAAATGATTAATCAAGTAAAGAATATACTAGGCAAAGAAAGATTACACTCGGCAAACAAAGTTTTATAAATAAATCTAGGGAAGTAATGTGTTTTTCGTGCTTCGTGCGTGCTTATCTGTGACTTTCAAATATGTAATACCAAGCAAGATACATTGTAATAAATGCTTTAAAATTTAATTAGCTATAACAAAATGCTTTTATTAGAGTATTTCATCATAATTTCTGATAGTGCTTAACATTGTTTCCCTTAAAGGGGGTAATTATGTGCAAGAAATGGGAAATTATTTTTGGGATAACATTTTTAATCAATTAACATGAATAATGCATAATTAGAATATTTTTACTGAAAAAGTGCATTTGAATCACAATCCCACAACTAATTCTTCATCTCTTCGGTGGGTTCAATTCACCAAATCATACATATATTATAGATCTCTGGGAATTTATATCCTTATCAAACTCAGAAATTATTCTCGAAACATAAATAAAATAAAATAAAATCTTTCATCAAATTCAAAACAGTGGAAATAAACTCAACCCATCTTCTACATCAATTATTCCAAGATCATCATCAACAATTGATCACCCTGTCAAGCATCTGTGGTTATCACTTGTTTGAACCCCCTGCCTCTTATTAGCACAATATATATGTCTCCTTAAAGGTTGAACAAAAATTAAAAAATAAAACAATTATGGAGCATCGGGAAATCATTAATTTCTATGTTTGTTCATTATTAAAATTTGTAAACTATTATGGGGCAGCGAAGTAGGAGGAAAAGTTATTAACTATACAAAACATATTATTCAAAGAATGACTATACTAGGCAAAGGAAGTTTATATTAGGTAAACTAATTTTGAAAAATTCATCTGAGGAAGTAGCGTGTTTTGCGTGCTTCGTGCGTGCTAATCTGTGACTAGTACCAATGTAGATGCGTTATGATACATGCTTTAAATATTAATTAGTTATACAAGATGTTTTTTATTACGGTATTTCATCATAAAGTGTTTAAAATTTTTCCCCCTTAAAGGGGAAGGTGAAAAATTATGGTGCGATAATATTTTTCAATAATTAACAAGAATCATGCATAATTAGAATATTTCTACTAAAAAATTGCATTTGAATCCCAACCCTATAGCTAATTCCTCATCTCTTATGTGCCTTCAATTCAATAAATCATACATATATGTAATTATACATACCTGTAGATCTTTAGGGATCTACATCCTTATCAAACACGAAAATTATTCTCGAAACATAAATAAAATAAAATCCTTCATAAAATTCATAGTAGTAGAAATTAACTCAACCTATCTTCTACATCACTCTTTCGAAGCTCATCATCAACAAGTGATCACCACCCTCAGAGAGAGCCATCTGCTTGTTTTCCCTTCTTTGTTAAATCAAAGGTGCAACAAAATTTTGAATAAAAAAAGAAAACTGTTACGGTGCATGGAGAAATCATTAACTTTTACGTTTTTTAATTATATATTTTTTAACCGCTATGGTGCAGAAAAAAATGATATAAAGTTATTAATCATACGAAACAGATTAATCAAAGAAATATCATACTAGACAAAGAAATATTATACTAGGCAAGCTAATATTATACTAGGCAAGCTAATTTTCATAAATGCATATAGGGAAGTAATTTGTTGTGCGTTCTGTGTGCGTGCTAATCCGTGACGTTCAAATATGGAGTACCAAAAGAGATGCGTTATGATACATACTTTAAATGTTAATTAGTTCTAACAAAAAAAATATTTATGAGGGTATTTCATCGAAAGTGTTTAACAAATTATTTTCGTTTAAGGGAACATGTGTGCGCAAGAAATGTGAAATTATTGTGCGACAATATTTTTCATCAATTAACACTTTTTGCATAATTATAATATTCCTATAGAAAAAGTTCATTCGAATCACAACTCTACAACTAATTCTTCATCTCTGTGGTGCATTCAATTCACCAAATCATACATATATGTGATTATACATACCCATACATCTCTGGGGATCTTTATCCTTTCAAACTCAGAAATTATTTTCGAAACATAAATAAAATAAAATAAAATAAAACAAAATTATTCATCAAATTCAAAGTAGTAGAAATAAACTCAATCAATCTTCTACAACACTCTTTCCAAGCTAATCATCCTCAAGTGATCATCACCGTTAGCAGGAGCCATCTACTAGTTTTCACTTCTTTGAACCACCCTGCCTCTTATTAGCATCATATGTGTCCTGAAAAGTGCAATAATATTTTTTTTAAATGAAAACTGTTATGGTGGACCGAGATATCAATAATTTTGATGTTTGTCAATTATTTGAATTTTAAACAGTTTTGGTTAATCACAACAAAGGAAGAGAGAATGTTATTAATTACAAGAAAATGATTAATCAAGTAAAGATTATACTAGGCAAACACATTTTAAAAAATGAATCTAGGGATGTAATGTGTTTTGCATGCTTCGTGTGTGCTTATCTGTGACTTTCAAATATGTAGTACGAATCAAGATACATTATAATACATGCTTTAAATTTTAATCAGCTATCACAAAATGCTTTTATGACAGTGATTCATCGTAATTTTTGTTAGTGTTTAACATTTTTTCCTTTAAAGGGGGCACCCGTGTGCAAGAAATGGAAAATTATTTTTCTGATAATGTTTTTAATCAATTAACATGAATAATGCATAATTAAAATATTTTCACTGAAAAAGTTCATTTGAATCACAACCCTACAACTAATTTCTCATCTCTTTGGTGGCTTCAATTCAAAAAATCATACATATATGTGATTATATGAAGCTATCGATCTCTAGGTATTTATATCCTTATCAAACTCCGAAATGATTCTCGTAACATAAATAAAATAAAATAAAATCCTTCATTAAATTGAAGCAGTAGAAATAAACCCAACCCATCTTCTACATCAATTTTTCCAAGTTCATCATCAACAAGTGATCACCCCTGTCAAGCATATGTAGGTTATCCCTCCTTTGAACCACCCTGCCTCTTATTAGCATAATATATATGTCTCCTTAGAGTTGGAACAAAAATTTGAAGAAAAATAAATAAAACCGTTATGGAGCATCGGGAAATCATTAACTTCTATGTTAGTCCATTATTAAAATTTTAAAACTATTATGGTGCAGCGAAGGAGGAGGAGACGTTATTATTCATAGGAAACATACTATTCAAAAAATGATTATACTAGGCAAAGGAAGATTATATTAGGTAAAGTAATTTTGAAAAATTCATCTAGGGAAGTAATGTGTTTTGCGTGCTTTGTGCATGCTAATCCGTGACTTTCAAATATGGAGTACCAATGAAGATGGGTTACGATACATGCTTCAAATGTTAATTAGTTATACAAGATGTTTTTTATTACGGTATTTAATCATTAAGTGTTAAACATTTTTCCCTTTAAAGGGGCAGGTGCGTGTAATAAATGGAAAATTATGGTACGATAACATTTTTTAACAATTAACATGAATCATGCAAAATTGGAATATATCTAATAAAAAATTGCATTTGAATCACAACCCTATAGCTAATTCTTCATCTCTTAGGTACCTTCAATTCACCAAATCATACATACATGTGATTATACATACCTGTAGATCTTTAGGGATCTATATCCCTATCCAACACGGAAATTATTCTAAAAACATAAATAAAATAAAATAAATTCCTTCCTAAAATTCAAAGTAGTAGAAATTAAACTCATTCTATCTTCTACATCACTCTTTCGAAGTTCATCACCAAGAAGTGATCACCACCCTCGGGAGGAGCCATCTGCTGGTTTTCCCTTCTTTAGTGCAACAAAATTTTGAATAAAAGAAAGTAAACTGTTATGGTGCATTTGGAAATTATTAAATTTTACGTCTGTCCATTTTTTTAAAATTTTAAACCGCTATGGTGCAGTAGAAGGATGATAGAAAGTTAGTAATCAAACGATTAATCAAAGAAATATCATACTAAGCAAAGGAAGAATACACTAGGCAAGCTAATTTTCAAAATTGCATATAGGGAAGTAATTTGTTGTGCATGCTAATCTATGACTTTCAAATATTGAAAACCAAAAAAGATGCGTTATGATACATACTTTAAATGTTAATTAGTATAACAAAATGTTTTTTATGAGGATATTTTATCGAAAGTGTTTAACAATTTATTTCGTTGAAGGGGACATGTTCGTGCAAGAAATGTGAAATTATTGTGCGAAAATATTTTTCATCAATTAACACTTATTGCATAGTTATAATATTTCTATGGAAAAAATGCATTTGAATCACAACCCTACAACTAATTCTTCATCTCTTTGGTGCCTTGAATTCACCAAATCATACATATATGTGATTATACATACCCATACATCTCTGGGAAATTTATCCATATCAAACTCATAAATTATTCTCGAAACATAAATAAAATAAAATCCTTCATCGAATTCAAAGTAGTAGAAATCAACTCAACCTATCTTCTACATCATTCTTTCCAAGCTAATCATCCACAAGTGATCATCACCATCAACAGGAGACATCTACTGGTTTTCCCTTCTTTGATCCACCCTGCCTCTTATCCGAATCATATGTGTCCTGAAAGGTGCAATATTTTCTTTAAATAAAAACTGTTATGGTGGAGCGAGAAATCAATAACTTTGATGTTTGTCTATTATTTGAAGTTTTAAACCGGTATGGTGCAACGAAGGTAGCGGGAGAGTTATTAATCATAAGAAAATGATTTAGCAAGTAAAGAATATACTAGGCAAAGAAATTCTACACTAGGCAAACAAATTTTTAAAAATGAATCGAGGGAAGTAATGTGTTTTGCGTGCTTTGTGCGTGCTTATCTGTGACTTTCAAATATGTAGTACCAATCAAAATACATTGTAATAAATGCTTTAAACTTTAATTAGCTATAACCAAATTCTTTTATGGGAGTATTTTATCGTAATTTCTGATAGTGTTTAAAAAATTTCCCTTAAAGGTGGCATATGTGTGCAAGAAATGGGATATTATTTTTGCGATAATATTTTTAATCAATTAACATGAATAATGCATAATTAGAATATATTTACTTAAAAAGTGCATTAGAATCACAATCCTACAACTAACTCCTCATCTATTCGGTGGCTTCAATTCACTAAATCATCCATATATGTGATTATATAAACCTATTGATCCCTGGGGAGTTATATCCTTATCAAACCCAGAAATTATTTTGGAAACATAAATAAAATCCTTTATCAAATTTGAAGCAGTAGAAATAAACTCAACCCATCTTCTACGTTAATTTTTCCAAGCTCATCATCAACAAGTGATCACCCCTGTCAAGCATCTGTTGGTTATCCCTTCTTTGAACCACCCTGCCTCTTATTTGCATAATACATATGTCTCTTTAGAGTTGGAACAAAAAATTGAAAAAAACCCATTATGGAGCATCGGGAAATCATTAACTTCTATGTTTGTCCATTATTAAAATTTGTAAACTATTACGGTGCCGCGAAGGAGGTGGAAAAGTTATTAATCATAGGAAACATAGTATTCAAAGAACGATTATACTAGGCAAAGGAAGATTATATTAGGAAAACTAATTTTGAAAAATTCATATATTGAAGTAACGTGTTTTGCGTGCATCGTGCGTGATAATCTATGACTTTCAAATGTGGAGTACCAATGAAGATGCGTTATGATACATGCTTTAAATATTAATTAGTTATACAAGATTTTTTTATTACGGTATTTCATCATAAAGTGTAACATTTTTTCCCTTTAAAGGGGCAGGTTTGTGGAAGAAATGAAAAATTATGGTGGGATAATATTTTTCAAAAATTAAAATGAATCATGCATAAGTAGAATATTTCTACTGAAAATTTGCATTTGAATCACAACCCTATAGCTAATTCCTCATCTCTTATGTGCTTTTAATTCACCAAATCATACATATATGTGATTATACATACCTGTAGATATTTAGGGATCTATATCCTTGTAAAACACGGAAATTATTCTCGAAATATAAATAAAATAAAATAAAATTCTTCATAAAATTCAAAGTAGTAGAAATTAAACTCAACTTATCATCTACATCACTCTTTCGAAGCTAATCATCAACAAGTGATCACCACCCTCGGGAGGAGCCATCTGCTGGTTTTCCCTTCTTTGTTGCACATTGTTGCATCATAGGTGCAACAAAATTTTGAATAAAAAAGCCTTTTACTGTGCATGGGGAAACCATTAACTTTTACATTTGTCCATTTTTTCAAATTTAAAACCGCTATGGTGCAGAAAAAAGATGATAGAAAGTTATTAATTGTACGGAACAAATTAATCTAAGAAATATCATACTAGGAAAAGGAAAATTATACTAGGCAAGCTAATTTTCAGAAATGCATATAGGGAAATAATGTGATGTGCGTTCTGTGTGTGTGCTAATCTATGACATTCAAATATGGAGTACCAAGAAAGATGCGTTATGATACATATAGTTATAACAATTTTTTATGAGGGTATTTCATCGAAACTGTTTAGTAATTTATTTTTGTTTAAGGGGACACGTGTGTGCAAGAAATGTGAAATTATTGTGCGAAAATATTTTTCATCAATTAACACTTACTGCGTAATTATAATATTTCTATGGAAAAAGTGCATTTGAATCACAACCCTACAGCTAATTCGTCATCTCTTTGGTCATTCAATTCACCAAATCATACATATATGTGATTATACATACCCATACATATCTGGGGATCTTAATCCTTATCAAACTCAGAAATTATTCTCGAAACATAAAAAAATAAAATAAAATCCTTCCTTAAATTCAAAGTAGTAGAAATAAACTCAACATATCTTCTACATCACTCTTTCCAAGCTAATCATCCACAAGTGATCATCACCATAGCCATCTACTGGTTTTCCCTTCTTTGACCCACCCCGCCTTTTATTAGAATCATATGTGTCCTGAAAGGAGCAATAATTGTTTTTAAAATGAAAACTGTTATGGTGGACCGAGAAATCAATAACTTTGATGTTTGTCAATTATTTGAATTTTAAAACCGTTATGGTGAAACGAAGGAAGTGGGAAAGTTATTAATCATAAGAAAATGATTAATCAAGTAAAGAATATACTAGGCAAAAAAGATTACACTAGGCAACAAATTTTTAAAAATGAATCTAGGGAAGTAATGTGTTTTGCGTTCGTGCTTATTTGTTACTTTCAAATATGTAGTACCAATCAATATACATTATAATACATGTTCTAAATTTTAATCAGCTATAACAAAAAGCTTTTATGAGAGTATTTTATCGTAATTTCTGATAGTTCTTAACATTTTTACCCTTGAAGGGGGGGCATCCATGTGCAAGAAATGGGAATTTTTTTTTGCAATAATATTTTTAATCAATTACGATGAATAATGCAAAATTACAATATTTTTAATTAAAATGTGCATTTGAATCACAACCCTACAAATAATTCCTCATCTCTTTGGTGGCTTCAATTCACCAAACCATACATATATGTAATTATATAAAGCTATAGATCTCTGGGGATTTGTATCCTTATCAAACTCAGAAATTATTCTCGAAACATAAATAAAATAAAATAAAATCTTTCATCAAATTCAAAGTAGTAGAAATAAACTCAATCCATCTTCTACATCATTCTTTCCAAGCTAATCATCCACAAGTGATCATCACCATCAGCAGGAGCCATCTACTTGGTGTTCCTTTCTTTGAACCAACTTACCTGTTATTAGCACCATATGTGTCCTGAACGGTGGAATATGTTTTTTAAATGAAAACTGTTATGGTGGAGCGAGAAATCAATAACTTTGATGTTTTTCTATAATTTGAAGTTTTAAACTGGTATGGTGCAACAAAGGTAACAGGAGAGTTATTAATCATAAGAAAATGATTAATCAAGTAAAGAATATACTAGGCAAAGAAAGATTACAATAGGAAAACAAATTTTTAAAAATGAATCGAGGGAAGTAATGTGTTTTGCGTGCTTCGTGCGTGCTTATCTGTGACTTTCAAATATGTAGTACAAATCAAGATACATTATAATACATGAATCAAACTTTAATTAGCTATAACAAAATACTATTATGAGAGTATTTCATCGTAATTTCTGATAGTGGTTAACATTTTTCCCCTTAAAGGGGGCATATGTGTGCAAGAAATGGGAATTTATTTTTGCGATAATATTTTTAATCAATTAACATGAAAAATGCATAGTTATAATATTTTTACTGAAAAAGTGTATTTGAATTACAACCCTACAACTAATTCCTCATCTCTTTGGTGCTTCAATTCACCAAATCATACATATATGTGATTATATAAACCTATAGATGTCTGGGGATTTATATTCTTATAAAACTCATAAATTATTCTCTAAACATAAATAAAATAAAATCCTTCATCAAATTCAAAGCGGTAGAAACAAACTCAACCCATCGTCTACATCAATTTTTTCAAGCTCATCATCAACAAGTGATCACCCCTATCAACATCTACTGGTTATCCCTTCTTTGAACTATACTGCCTCTTATTAGCATAATATATATGTTTCCTTAGACTTGGAACAAAAAATTGAAAAAAAATAAAACCATTATGGAGCATCAGGAAATCATTAACTTCTATGTTTGTCCATTATTAAAATTTGTAAACTATTATGGTGCAGTGAAGGAGAAGGAAAATTTATTAATCATAGGAAACATATTATTCAAAGAACGATTATACTAGGCAAAGGAAGATTATATTTGGCAAACTAAGTTTGAAAAATTCATCTAGGGAAGTAACGTGTTTGGCTTGCTTCGTGCTTGCTAATCTGTTACTTTTAAATATGGAGTACTAATGAAGATGCCTTATGATACATGCTTTTAATATTAATTAGTTATACAAGTTATTTTTTTATTAGGGTATTTCATCATAAAGTGTTTAACAATTAACATGAATCATGCTTAATTAGAATATCTCTACTGAAAAATTGCACTTGAATTACAACCCTATAGCTAATTCCTCATCTCTTATGTGCCTTCAATTCACCAAATCATACATATATGTGATTATACACACTTGTAGATCTTTAGGGATCTATATACTTATCAAACACTGAAATTATTCTCAAAACATATAAAAAATAAAATAAAATCCTTCATAAAACTCAAAGTAGTATAAATTAAACTCAACCTATCTTCTACATCACTCTTTCGAAGCTCATCATCAAAAAGTGATCACCACCCTCGGGAGGAGCCATCTGTTGGTTTTCCCTTCTTTGTTGCATCATAGGTGCAACAAAATTTTGAATTAAAAAAAGAAAACCGTTACGGTGCATCGGGAAATTATTAAATTTTACGTTTGTCCATTTTTAATTTTTTAAAACTGCTATGGTGCAACTAAAATATGATAGAAAGTTATTAATTATATGAAACAGATTAATCAAAGAAATATCATACTAGGCAAAGGAAGATTATACTTGGCAAACTAATTTTAAAAAATGCATATGGGGAAGTAATGTGTTGTACGTGCTGTGTGCGTGCTAATCTGTGACTTTCAAATATGGAGTACCAAAAAAGATGCGTTATGATACATACTTTAAATGTTAATTAGTTATAACAAAATGTTTTTTATGAGGGTATTTCATCGAAAGTGTTTAACAATTTATTTTCGTTTAAGGGGACATGTTCGTGCAAGATATGTGAAATTATTGTGCGAAAATATTTTTCATCAATTAACACTTATTGCATAGTTATAATATTTCTACGTAAAAAGTGTATTTGAATCACAACCCTGCAGCTAATTCCTCATCTCTCCGGTGCCTTCAATTCACCAAATAATACATATATGTGATTATACATACCTATACATATCTGGGGATCTTTATCCTTATCAAACTCGAAAATTATTCTCGAAACATAAATAAAATAAAATCGTTCATCAAATTTAAAGTAGGAGAAATAAACCCAACCCATCTCCTGCATCACTCTTTCCAAGCTAATCATCCACAAGTGATCATCCCCATCAGCAGGAGCAATCTACTGGTTTTCCCTTCTTTGAACCACCCTGCCTCTTATTAGCATCATGTGTATCCTGAAAGTTGCAATAAATTTTTTTAAAAGGAAAACTGTTTTGTTCGAGCGAGAAATCAATAACTTTGATGTTTGTCAATTAGCTATAAAAAGTGCCTTTTGAGAGTATTTCATCGTAATTTCTGATGGTGTTTACCATTTTTTCCCTTAAAGGGGACATCTGTGTGCAAGAAATGGGAAATTATTTTTGTGATAATATTTTTAATCAATTAACATGAATAATGCATAATTAGAATATATTTACTGAAAAAGTGCATTTGAATCACAACCCTACAACTAATTCCTCATGTCTTTGGTGGATTCAATTCACCAAATCATACATATATGTGATTATATAAACCTATAGATCTCTGGGGATTTATATCCTTATCAAACTC
>JAULKM010111543.1:0-22895 GCA_032355605.1 Rubia tinctorum
TTGGTCGGCCGTGGATGTAGCCAAATTGGTGAACCACGTAAAATCTGGTGTTTTGTCTTTTGCTTTTATTTTCTTCGTTTGTTCTTTCTCGGTATTCCGCACAACAAGCATGTTCTATGATACTATGTTTAGGGGAAATTTTTAGGGAGTTAAAATTCGAATGTGCCAACCTTACCGGAAAGATAAGTACATGATGCCGGTTGGGAATCCAGGGATCGTCTGAAGAGGTTGAAGCTTAATTAGGATTATGAGTGATAATTGTATGATATTTTGGTGTTAAGTGCAGGAAATTTAGACAACGGTATGTTTAGTATTGACACAAAATTATTGTTCTCTTGTGATGAGAATATACACGTTTGTTTTGATCCCAACTTCTTGTGAGAGTTTGGTTTTTAACCTCAGCTACGGACAATTTATTCGACTGAAGAAATCAGTTACATATTCACAGTTGGATTCCGTTATTGAATGATAATACAAGGTTTGCTGCAAACCTTCTCCAAAGTGAGATAATTTCATTTCCGGGATTACTGGTTCCTTTGGATGAAATTTACTCATATTTTGACCCAACTGAACCTATCAATGCAGACCTATTAGGTTCCGGGAAGACACTAGTCATTGCAAATGTTTGTCCTCATCAAGGACAACCCCGACATTAATCTTCTTGAAAACATCGGATTCCACAAACTTCTCAGCGCCATCGTGGGTGTAAAAGGATGAAGGGTATGACGCGCAAGATTAGGAGGCAAAAGGGAAAGGGGTTGCTTTGATTGATTAATTATTTAACTAAAATTAGACTAATCAATGGATGAGATTAGACTAAATCAAAGGTTAGAATTTGGAGTAAAAAATAATGTTAAAATAGGGTGTCAGTTGAACCCTCTCCATATATATATATATATATCACTAAAGAAAATCCAAAGAAACACATAACCTGAAATACTAAAATGTTTAGATTTTTTTATACAATGATAGATTACTTTTGATAGAAATATGTTTACATATTATTTATTTATTATATATTAAAAAGTCTTGTTTTAGATAGACTAATTGTTAAATGAGGATATTTTATAATTAGTGGGATTAATAAGATCATTTGATATTTATTTTTATTTATTGCAATGAAATACACATAATTATGATACCATTTTAAAATAAATCTCAACATATAAATATAATTTTTTAAAATTTTGAATGAAATATAATAAAATTAATTAATTTTTATTGTATTCAATATTTAACGATTTCTAACTAAATTAATTACTCCCTCTGTTTCTCTATCAGTGGCATACTTACTTAATTGAGATTTTTTTAAATGACATTCTTTCTAGTTTTGGCGAGATTCCTTCAACTTGATCTACTCATTCTACTTTTTTACTTTCGATATTCAATTTAATCCACACATTTTCCTCACCTAAATCCAAACACCTAAACATATGGTGCCACTACTAGAAAAACTGAGAGAGTATTTCACTTCATAACTCATGTAGTTTTTCTTAGATGACTAAACTTAAAAAATTTAAATAAACTTTGTTTTCAATTTAAATGTAAGACACAAAATGTATATTAAAATTAATGCTAATATTTTAATTAATAATATCGTGCAACGCGCGATGGTAGTCCGCTAGTTAAATAAAAAATGAAAGTGTTATGAAATCAAAAACATGAAATTTTCTTAAATAAAAAAGAATGACTATTTTAAAATTTAAAATATATTTTTAAATTATTAATGGAAGGAGTTTTTAATTTATTTTGGGTTGAAAATTATATTTAAATTAAATATTAAATGTAAAAATAATGAGTAGGGTAGAAAAATTTAAGAGGGGTCCTGATAAGATGTCAAAATGTCATTTATTATATTTTTCTTAGTTTAGTATTTTTAGCAGTTTAACACTATACTTTTTTTCCACTGAATTTTTTTAATTAGTTAGTGTGCTCATATTTTGAGTTAATTTAGAAACATTGTAATTTCAGAGTTTTGATATGATTAAAATTAGATTTGGTAGGTTTAAATAAGTTAAATTTATTCAAGAATTCATCCAATATTTGGATTGATTTACATAGATGAATAAGGTCATCATTTAGATTTAAATTAGATATTATACTTAGATATGATTTTAGATTCTTAAAACAACTATAATTCTTTTCAATTACTATTTGTACTGACCGAATTTTACCCCACAAATAAAGGGATTTGGTCAAGATATTCCACATGTTTTAATCAATCATATATTCAGAATGTTCGAGTTATACTCATTCCTTGTGAGCGTCTTCATTTTTGCTCAATCATGCAGGTTAATTAATTATCAATACCCTTTGTAAACTAATCTTGCTTGGTAGTTAGTGAACAAAGAATCCTTTATTTGTGAGTTAATCATGCAGTCTAGTTAACGAGCAAATTTTCAATTTGATCATCAATCCCGAGAGCTAGTTGGTGATCAGTTCGTGCAGCTTAGTGAGGGTTTACGGATCCCCTTCATTCAGCCAAATTTCAATTCCGCAATCTAGAGTTTTCGCGAGGAGATTCATATCATTTGGTATCAAAGCAAAGCAAAAGTTTCTGCGACAATCATATCAGTCTGTATCAGTTGGTATCGTAGGGCGATAACAGTTGGTACCTTTATATATATATATATATATATATAAACAGAAACCCTATTCGCTAAAGCCTTGTCGCCGCCAAGTTTCATGTTTCCGCCACCAGACATCTTTATGCTGCCGCTCAGTTCAGCTCTGGCGACTTGTAACTGTCCTGGCTCTTCGGGAAGATCGACGATGCCACCCACTATCTAGCTCTGTCTCTAATCCACCATCCGATAATGTCGTTCTGCTCTATGTCTACTACCACTCTGTTCGCCACCACTGGTTCAAATTTTCATATGGTACGGTTCCTCTGACGATGGTTGTCATGTCGACGTTATTAGCTTCATCTCCGGCGAGTTCTAGTTCATCGTCAATTACGCCGACAACCTAGATTTAGCGCAAAAGACAGGAAAAGCAAAGACGAAGGGAAGTGCAGCGAGGAAGATGATAGGCGCATGTTCTTCACGCTCGTACTCACAACAGAGCGCGTGAGATTCACGTGCACACTATTTAAAGGCGCGTGTTCTTCACTCACGCAAATTGGAATTTGCTTCTCTCTAGCGCGTGCATACATGCGGGCTATATTTTCATCTCGCGGGTCATCAATATATCGTAAGTTGTTGAATTTTTCCCGAGTTATTTGATTTTCTCGCCGGGTGCTTGTTTTCTCGCGAGTTAAAGCCACATCAGCATCCAGTCACTGCCTGGTCAGCGTCCAGCAACCGTTTATTAGCAGGATTTTTCGGGAATGACATGGGACGTTTATCTACATTTATTTTTGAAGATCGTTTACGTTTTGAAGATGAAACTTTTTGACCACGAAAGGAACGATATGATGTCAAAAATATCATTTATTATATTTTTATTAGTATAGTATTTTTAGGATTTTAACACAATACTATTTTTTCCCATTGGGTTTTTTTTAATGAGGTAGTGTGCTCATATTTAGAGTTAGTTTAGAAATATTGTAATTTAGAAGTTTTGATTTGATTAGAGTTAGATTTGGTAGGTTTAGATAAGGTAGATTCATTCAACAATTCATCCAATATTTGAATTGATTTACTTAGACGAATATGGTCATCATTTAGATTTAAATTAGGTATTATGGTTAGATATAGTTTTATCTTCTTAAAGCTGTCATAATTATTTTCAATTTCTATTTGTACTTCTTGAATTTTACTCTAAAAATAAAGGGGTTTGGCCGAGATATTCCACACATTTTTATCAATCATATATTCGGAAATTTTGAGTTATACTCATTGCTTGCGAGCGTTACATTGTTGCTTAATCCTGTAGTTTAATTAACTATCAATACCATTTGTGAAATAATCCTGCGGACTAATCAGTGAACAAAGAACCCTTTATTTGTGAGTTAATCCTGTGGGCTAGTTAACGAGCAAACTTTCGAGTTGAACATCAATCCCGAGGGCTAGTTGGTGATCAGTTCATGCGGCTTAGTGAGGGTTTGCAGACCCCTTCATTCTGTCAAATATTTTAATTTCGCAATCCAGAGTTTTCGTGAAGAGATTCATATCAGCTTCATTAGGTGATTTCCACCATTATGGAGGTAAAAATGGAGTGGTTTCATTGTGATTGCTTTTGGTAAGGTGGAAAAAAGATTGAGAGTTTTGTTGTTTTAATGGGGGAAAAACCACTTTTGTGGTTTCTTCCATTGTACATGATCTTATACCATGTAAAGGCTGAATATTTGATGCATATAGAGCTTATTGATGAAGCTGGTTTATATAGGTTATAAAAATAAAAATAAAAGGAAAGTGAATATCTGTCAATCTTATCATATCTCAATCATATTTTATCGTATCTCAAACATATCGATGTCGTCTATCCTAGCAGGCAGAAGCCACGCTTGTTCAGGATAGGTCACGGGATCATCAACCAAACTTCATCTTCATCAACCCCAATGGCTCTAGGCTATTTAGCCGTCAAAGGTTGGGGTAAGGTGCTGATATGGTCTAGGAGGAGTTTAATAACCCCCATCCAGAACGTCCTTGTACCCAACGAAGTTAAGAATGCCCTCGGCCTTCGAAGTCACATAATCGTCCAGTCCAGTAGGTCCTACAGATTCTCCGGCAGCTCAATATCCAGATTTTCAAAATTCCTCCAGATATGTCAACTAGAGTATAGTTCACAACTCTCTTCATTAGTCCGCAAACAGGATTAAAAAAAAGTAGTACCGATATGTACAATCTATTTATACAAGCAACCAAACTAAAGTCATAACAATGCTTGCAACTGCTGCAACAAGAACAACAGCAATGCCTCTTTCTTGAGCAATGACCGCCACAAATTGGAACGTGACATCCATAGTGATCTTTCTCCCATTCTTCACTAGAAATCGGCGGCGGTTCCCCGCGAAAGCAAGGAGGACTAGAACTGTAATCCAAGCAACCACCGTGGTTCGAATCGCCAGAATGACCACCACGGCAAAGAGGAGTATCGCAGCCGCCGCCGGAAAGATCGATGAAGACGACAATGATGAATGAGCTCTAGTTTTGGTTTCAAATCCGACGAGGAAGAGGGATACCAGCAACAGTAAGGAGACACATGTTGCGGTTTTCGATGAATTTACGATGAGATTCATCGGCGATGATACGAGGAGCATCTAAGATTTTGAACGGAAAGTATGATGTCAGTGTTTGGAGGAAGAAGGATTTCAACTTGGAATATTTGCATTGTTTGGTTTTGGAAATTGTACATATAGGCTCGGAATTGGCTGGAAAGGGAATTTGCCATTCATTGGGCAGCACATGGGCGGAGGTTGGAATTTGGAAACTATTGGAACCAAACAAGTTGATTAAATGGTTGTTGCTATTTAATTCGTCCGTTTTAAGAGGCGTAAAATACATTACCCCCTATAAAAAAAACATTGAAAACCTCAACAGTTAATTAGAAATTAATTTCAGACAATTAACCAGAACGTTCTTTACCATATTCTTTCTTTAAAATCAAACATTGCTTTTATCTTTTAGAGTATGTCTCCTTCGAAAATGTTCCATGATGATATCAGAGATTAATTACATATTGTAGCATCATAAAATAGAAGCATATCGAATTTAGGGGTTAAAGTATATTTTTTTGGGGATCCCCATTAAAAGAATATTTAAAGTTCAAGGGTTGAATTGACAATAAGCTATAACATTCTCCTTTCCTGTCGATGATCCCTCCCTTCGTCGGAACCCTACCCCCAATTCTTAGGTAAGGTTCGCTCCCGGTCTCCACTGCCTCTGACGTGGCGCAGGCAGTAGAGAGAGCGATTGTTAGAAAGTAAAACTCACAAATAAATGTGACTGTGTGTATTCATATGTAGTTAGTACAAAGAACATAGAAAGTAGAAACAAAGAAATAAGTCGTCGGAAGTACGAACAATTCACAAACCCAAGAAATACTACAAAGTGTTAAGATCGGTAGTCTTGAATTCCTGATTAACTCAATCAATAAACTTTCGAATGACACAATCAACATTTCCAGTGAGAATAATGTTATCAACATAAAACCAACAAGTAGAGATGGTGAAAAAAATAAATAAAGATGTATCGGAGGAACTGCATACAAACCCCAGACCAATAAAAAATGAGCTAAATGCTAAAACCAATCGCGAGGAGCTTTCTTCACGAGTAGGGAGTGGAATTTTTTCGGTCTGGAAGAGGAAAATGGTAGAATTTTTAGTGAAACTTGTATGATACCATGATAGAAAGTAAAACCCACAAATAAATGTGTCTGTGTGTATTCATATATATAGTGATTACAAAGGGTATACAAAGTAGAAACCAATATGGAACACGATATATACAAAATCAATCATAAATGGTATTGCTTTCTTATCCTGATTCTAAATCAATTATATCTCTATTAACGATAAAGACGGAGAAGAAGGCCGTTTCAATCCCCAACTCGCAACATCAAATTCTCGCAGCGCTTACGCCTGGCCTGAGGAACACAATTCACGCAACATCAAAGTTGGAGAAGAATGTTGAAAGAATACGCCATATCTCGCAACAACAGAGTTGTAGATGGGCAACGACGCTAATCAATGGAAGAAGAAGCTAAACAATAGACGATGACACAAATCTCGTAGCGTCGATGGGTCAAGGATTGTTGCAGACGGCGGTTCGAGGAAGAGGATCCAAACGGCATCGTTCGGCCTTATGGACTGAAAACATATCAGCCTGTTATCCGGTTCAATACTTAATATCAGTCTAGTTCTCATAATAACACAATTATATTAAATAATTTAAATCAAATAAAAATACTAATCCAATTAATATAGTTAAACATTATTTAAAAGTTTAAGATACACTGATTTTTTATTTTAAAAAAATCAAATATAACACTTTACATATGAATTCAAATATTTGAGTAACATTTAAATAAATGTCAAGAATGGTTAAACATTAAATAAAAAAACTATATTTACACATCAAAATTTAAAGAGATGATCTCATATGAGGCAGACTAAACTTTAGGCAGGGGATTTTCTGCAAAAATTAACACAAAATTTCATCTTCCCCAAATTTATTTGCAACTTTTAAAAAGAACCTATCTGATCAATCAAAATGTTCAATAATTACATAATAATCTTTTCCTAAACTTGAGACTGCCTAAATAATACTTGGTGAAATTTAAGTAGTTAACCATCAAACAAAAATAATTAAACATCAAATGAAAATATTAAAAACATAATCAAAATAGTAATTAAATACCAAATAAAAACACTAAATACACATCGAAATTTAAACATCAATTAAAGTAGTAAAATACGAATCATATTATAATAGTTATAAATTATATCAATACAATAAAAATATATGTTAAACAAAAACTCTTAAACATAAAAGCACACACAAATTTTAAAACATCAAAGAATGCACCAATATGTGATACCAATATGGGATAAAACAAACATCAACAATAAAATATTAAAAAAAACTAATTTACATTATTGATACATCAATGCATACAATGAAAAAAAAATGCATGAATTCTAAAATATCAAAGTATGCCCAAAATATGGTGTTGGAAAAAATAAAACATCACTACTAATATTTTTTAAAAAAAATTTTGCACCATTGAAACATCAAATTATACACTAAATGAAAATATAATATTTGCAAAAATAGAAACATCAATACTAATTTTTTAAAGGACGTGGTAAAAAACTAACATATCATCAAAAATGAAAGTATGAATTACAAATCAAAATTTAAGATACAAAAATACCACTGACTAGTGTCAACATGTATTAAAGTGTCAAAATTTTAACATGAAAACACAAAGATTTACAATAAAAGATCAAAAATTAACTTTAAAACACATGATTTTAGTGAAAATAGATTCTGAAAAAATATCACAAAGTTTGGTTGAAAAATCAAGTACTAAAAATAAAACATCAAATCTAGTAGTAAAAACCCACACATTGTGCAAAAATGATGGAAAATTTGATCCACAAATTTCTCCAAGCCAGATTCTTGACCACGAGATTCTTATGACCCGGAATCATTAATTTCCTAATTATTTAGGTAAAGTCTTGGGAAAGACGGGGTTTAATTAGAATAATAAAAGGTAAAAGATCTTGGTTGTGATATTAAAATTTTATTATGCAATGTGTAATAGCTATAAAGTTTATAACCCGATTCATACAAGTAAAAAAAAGTATCTTCATTTATTCTAATTTGATTTTTAAACCTTGGTCAATTATTTATGCCAAGTACCCCCATATCCAATTAATATTCATTATATTTCTCATTAATCTTTGATCTCTCTATGAAACAGTCTTATACAATAGTTTGTCTTATCTTTAAGAAAAAACAATATTAGATAGACCCAACGATTGTGCAAAGTAGGACAATTGTCCTACAATTTTTTTTAAATTATTGTTTAAAAATATTTTATTTAGTCAATACAGGATTTTTTTATTAGTGCTCTAAATTATTTTTAATTTTAAACCTGTCATATTTTCTCAAAAAATTTTAATTTCCCAAAATTCTAAAACTAAATTCAAAAGTAGAGGCATCAAATAAAATTTTGACCCATAAAATCTAAAATTCTATAACTGACCCTAATTAACCATGACTCTGTCATTTTCTGCTCATCGATCCATTGTCGGTTAAGAGAAAATTAACCGTTTGACTTGCTATAAAAAAATAACTCCTTTTACTATTTAATATTATGATCGTGTTCAAAATATAATGTTTTAATTATATTTATAAGGAATATGCATCGAAAAAACTATTAAACCAACAATGCAAATGAAGAAAGTGGATCTTCCGATATGAACAACCAAATGCAAGTATATGGATTCAAAATCTTCTCGAGGAAATGAGCATAGATGATATGGCCATTATAGCCATCATATTATCCCACTCATGCCTTTTAGAGAGCATAATTTGATCCATTTCACCCAATGGATATTCTTCTTCCGAGGAGAGCTACGTCACCAATGATGTCTATACAACTTATATATGTCATTTATAAGATTGCCAGGTAACATGAAGCACGACATTGGAATAGCTTGTAATACAACTTTGATTAGAACTTATTTCCCCCTTTGAAAGTTGTTTGTGTTCCCAACTCTCAAATTTGGCCCAACACCTGCTTTTGAGTCCTTCTAGTGACCTAGATTTTGATCTTCTAAAAATCGTTGGTAGACGCAAATATTTCTCATGGGTGATATCCTCTCATATTTGCATAGTGCTCATTATTTGTGATTTCTCTTAGTCAGCCGTGTTTGGGCTAAACATAATTGAGGACTTGTTAAAATTTACTTTCTGGTTGAAGTTCCTTGTAATGTTGCAAAGCCCTTTTTAGTGCATGTGCTTCTTGACGAGTTGCTTCTCCTAGGGTCAACGTGTCATCAACAAACAAAAAATGGGATATATTGGCGTCCTCCTCGCAATCTTCAAACCATGAAGCCTTTTGAGTCTAATCTCCTCTCGTATAAAATGGGAGAAAAATTTGCTACAAATGATGAAAAGGTGCGGGAACAGGTGATCTCTTTGTCATAAGTATCATGTAAGCGTGTGTTTTCCGAAACATTTACCATTTAGTGTGAAAAAGAACCAAACTGTCGATATTCATCTATCAATCAAGTCAATGAAATCTTGGTCAAAACCCATCCTCTCAATCATTTTTAGCAAAAAAAAGACCATTCAATCATATTGAAGGTTATACTTATGTCTAGCTTGATCGATATTTGTTCCCTAGCCCCTGTATTTTTTCTTCTAATATAATGATGTGTTTCGTGGGTGATGATGACATTATCCATGATCAACCTCTTTTTAACAAACGCGCACTGATGGGTGGAGATCATTTTACCTAAGAAGGCCTTAAGCATATTAGTTATACATTTGGATAATATATGATATAACACATTTCATAGACTATTAGTCTTGAATTGTGAGATCTCCCTTAGCTTATCCACCTTTGGGATAACACCACATTTGTATCATTTAGGTCATGCATGGGCTTTCCTTCATTAAGATATTGCAATGCTTTCTGAGTGACCTACAATTGTCCAGTATCGTTGAAAGAAGGATAGAGACATTCCATCAGGATCCAGGGATGTATTTGGAGCCATATTTATTGGGGAATCGTATATGTCACTTGGAGTATAGGGTCTTGTTAAGCTGACATTCATTGTAATGAAAACTTTGAGGGTACGTTATCAGTCAGGTGATTGATGATATGAGGGGATGGAAGCAAGGTCTCAAAAAGATTTTGGAAGTGTCTCGAGATGATAGTTTTCATGTCTTTTTTATCTGTGCACCATTGCCCACAATTGTCAATTTGGTTGTTAATGTTTTTTCTTCATTTACACTTATTTTCAAAAGAATGGAAAATCTGATGTTTATGTCTCCTTTTTCCAGCTAGTGTTGTTTTGCTCTTTCATTCCATCTTGCCTCTTCCACATCAAGATAGTTTTCTACATGAATCTTTACGGAAGCCATCTATGGTTGGACTTCATTGTTATAACTCCTTTTTGCAACCTCTGGAACTAATTTAAGTTTTTTTTTGTTTTTTTCTTATGATGTTTATGGAATTCTGCCTTTGCCCATGTCAGTAGCCCCTGCGAACATTCTGATGTTGCTGATGGCAAGTCGGGTGTTGTTCGATTCTATCATTCTAATATTTTATCTTTGCGTTGTGGGGATTGTATCCAGTAACTTTCAAAGTAAAAAGGTCTATATTGTGGACCTTGCATATATTCCCATATTTTATCTCCTAGTTGTGGTAGGGGGTGCATGGTTAGATTGATGGCTGAAAAGATGCTTGAGCTTTTTCGTAGGGAAAGTAACCATCCAGACTTGAATTTCTACAGTTCTATTTAACCTAGATTTTACCATTTAAGGGTTTTTTTCGATTTCTGAACCAAGTGTATTTGTACTCCTCATAGCCTAGATTGAAGATATTTCAATGAATGAGTGTTATCCTATTATCATCAATGTGATGTGTTGGTCGTCTATTAGCACTATGAACTTCATTTTGATGCAATACTTCATTGAAGTCACCAATGCAAACCCAAGGTAGATTGAAGTTATTGCAAAGAGTGGGAAAGTGCTGCCAAAATTGTGAGTGTTTATGGGTTTCTGGCTTGCTATAGACACCTACATAACCATAGTATATTAGATCCTGGGTCCTAGATGGTGAAATCAAGAAAATTAAAAAGAGTAACCCAAAATCAAAACTTCAAGTCCTTATTCCAAAATAGAGCAAGACCCCCTAAATTGTCAATGGAATTAACAAAGACACAATGCAAGTCTATGGAGTCTTTTATTCCTACTTACTTATTAGAACTGCACTTCATTTCAGATAAGAAAATTAAGGAAGGAGAAAATTTGTGGATGAGGTTCTTCAAGTGTCTGACTGAACGAGGGTGTTTCCGCCTTTTAAGTTGATTGCTCTGGTCCGTCGTCCACCGATGTTGCTCACAATGTAACCAAAATTTGTGGCACTTTAGCTTCCTGTTGCCTTCTCTGATACAATACTTCTGGACTTAGTTACGGGTTTGGCAAGTCTTTTTCAATCCGCAGCCACCTCTATAGCCCATCGGCATCATCGAATCCCGTTGTGCAGTGTCTTTCATCGCGCATTCAGTTTTTGGATGGTACATGCAGCCGCATAGTTCACAAAAATGTTGATAATCTCTCATATTGGAAGTAGAAAAGATAACCGACTCCTTTGAATTCCACTCTAATAACTCTAGGGAGCAATTTATGAATATTGATTTTTGCTCTTAGTTTGAGAGTTTTATCCATGCAGAAGCCAAACTTACTCTTGTGAACTTTCACAAAATCTCCAAGTAGTCTCCAATCAAGCCTGCCATATAAGGTTCATAAGGATTGGTGGGACGTCACATACATGAATCCAAAAGGAGCTATGGAGAAAGGAAATATGGCGTAGAGGTTCAGAGCTATCTGTTACCACAAAAATCACCTGAGTATTTTTGAACGACCAAAGAGAAAAGTCGATCACCTTAGTCTAGTCCGCGATATTTTCAAACTCTAATAGAGCTAAGTTAACCCCTATGTGGTGGCCTTCGATTTTGCTGCTGCACTTCCATGCCTTTGTCCACGACTTTGTCATGGTGGAGATCATGTAGTCAACTCACTTTGACTTCGAGTTTAGAATTTTTGTGCCTAGGAGGTATGTTTTTGGCTTGTTGTCTCCGAGGTGGATAGAGTCTAAGGCAAAAATTTTGTTAGTAACTTCATCAGAGACATTGATTTTCTCATACTAGGCTATTAGCTCATCTCCCATAGCGAGTGCTCTAAGGAAATTGATATTGCTGAGCAACGGGATAGGAAAGGTTTGATTATGGTAGATGAATTTGGTGATGGTTGTTTGATGTTGAATATTACAATATATAGAGATTGGTATCGCATTTCTTCATGGTGATAATTCCTTCAATCAAGTTATTTAAAATATTTGATTGATTCCTATTTGATTATAGCCCACTTGGCCATTCAAAATTCAAAATTTGAAAGAGAAGAACAAGTTAGAAAAATCCATTTGAGATGTGAAGATCTTCAAGATCTTAGAAAACTAGGGAAGAAATCCTAGAGTGAAAAGAATGATTGAGAGAAGTGGCAACATTTAGTGAAACTTGTATTTAATAAGCATTGATTTAAGTAAATTCAAAATTTGAATTAGAATATGTAGATATAGTGAAAGTGGTGTGCGAATTCATTAAAATTTGGTATACAAAATCTTAATTTTAGATCAAATTTCACTTTGTAAAGTCATGTGGTGTGCATTTATTATTTAATCGGCATTTGTGAACTAATTTGGAAAAGAATAACTTTCCATGTTGGAACATACGGAAAGTTGGAGATTAGAAGGATTTAACCTAATGAAAAATATTGCGTAAATATTGATTTATGGTAGATTGGAGATTTTGCAATATTAGCTTATGCGTGTGATTGAAGAATATTGGATTTATGAAAAATTCCTATTCTTAAGGAATTGGATTTATGGAATATTTATTTGTTTAAAGGGATGTGGTGAGATAATGAAAATCCCTATGTTCAAGGGATTATGATATGCTTTAGTGGAATATATGGAATTGGAATATTTTGTGGATAAAGTTGGAGATTTCCGATCTGTTCATGGACTATAAATAGAATACATTGTGGCTATGCTACTCACGAACTAAATAGTGAAAATTTGCATCCATGTTTTTATCTTTCCAAGAGTACTGCGAGAGTCAGAAATAATATGTTCTAACATACCGTGACTTGTTGGTTAGTTCAGAATCGTATACATTAATTCCTCGAGAGGAGAAGATCCAACATCGACGAATTTCGATATCAGAGGGAGTCTGATCAAGAGGGATCAATAGCAAGGGAAGCTTGCGAAATCCACATGTTATAATTAGACAAGATAATATAATTGTATGGTGTATTTTGTATTAGATCTTTCTGATTAGTCTATTTACTCTAAAATGGGTCAGACCCATAGATGTAGGTGAATTTCACCGAACTGTGTAACAAAGTCTCATGTATTCATGCTTTACTTTATTGCATACTTGGTTAGATAGATTATGCTAGAACACGTTGATAATTATTGAATTAATTAGGTAAAATAAAATTTCACACTTGTACATCAATCACCAGTCTAAATTGATTTCAAGGGACCATAAAGGGCGTCCCTATGCTTCGTCGAGGGGTGCACGATGGTTTTATAACTGCCTTAAACCAGTTTCAAATTAGAAAACTATTTCATGTGATTTTTCGTATACAAAATTTTTACCTGAAATCGTATTAGAATCTGACAACTCTAAATTAAGTAAAACACTACGAGAACAAAAACCCAAATCAAACCCAAAAAATCTAAAAGGTTAATCTAGAAAAAATTTAACCATCAATTACGTCAACTGCACATGAACACGAACTTTTTAATTCGAATCAAATAAACATGAACTTTAAAATTCACGATTTACAAATTGGATACAATTTATCTAATACAAACAATGAATCAAGACAACAATATAGCTTCTTCAAATCTAAAAAATCCTAACCATCACCTAAACTGAATTGAATACAACCTTAGCCGCCGCCGTGACCTCCTCGGAAGAAAACTTACCAACTCTCATTATACTGTGAGGAAGGTTGATGATCTCCATCGAAGATCAACAACATGTTCGCCTCACATGAAGAGTATCTTCGATGCTACCACAAATCAAGAACAAATAAAATGCGATGACAGTAAAGATGTCATTTGAGAAGAAATGGCGGAATATCAATCGGTCAGAGATGGGCAGATTGTTAGTGGAGATGAGCGGATTAGGGCAGAATATTGGTGGTTGGAGATATGGTGAGAGATTTTTGGGGAAGAAAAATGGAGAGAGAAAACATCACAGAAGAAAACAGACAAGGTAAAGGGAATGCAAAGAAAATATGTGTTTGGGTTAAGGAAAAATAATATGAGCTGGTTGGCGGTTTAATTTAGGTCAAAAACTTGTTGAAGTTGTACTACAATGAAATATCTTTATATGATTGAAGTTCTTTTAAAGGAGGTTTCGATTTAATTTGAAAATGCTATCGAATGTCTATTTTTAAAATGGTTCATTTTGAACCGCCTTTAAAGAAGGTTCCAACTTCAAAAGTTTTATCAAATGCCTTGAAATGGTGATACCATAAAATAATTTTTCCACTGCTAGCCCCTTCCTCAGTGAGTGTTTCATAATTGTTTTCTTTTTTACTTTCTTAAAAAATAATATGTGACTATTAATATATCTTTCTATGTACGTTCAATAACTTTACATAAAAAGTTAATATTTATAAAAAATATATATTACAAACAATTCAATAAGATTTCAAAATAATATTATTATTTTATATATTCACGGAATTTATGGTCAAAGTTATTAAATTTGATGGGAAGAAATAGTGTGCAGTTAGATTTCTGACGGATAAAATTATTGCTAGTACCGCTCTGTGATCACTGATCACCTTTTTGCTTGAATAATTGCAGTGGGTCAAAAGCAGAATCCCCAACTCATTAACTTTGATTTTGTTTTTTTGTTTTGTATCCTACAATGATTTCTTGTTTTCATTTTAATGTATATGTTGACATTTGAAATGATTTTTGTAAGGAAAATTCATGATTAATTCTCATCATAATGATATCGAGTGTGACAGAATAAAATAATAAAGATCTGGACAGATGGACTTTTTATTTGGGAGAATAGCTAGTTTGACAACTGTTGGTGCTTAAAATTTTGACAACTGTTGATGCTTAATTTAGTGGTAAGTTCTAATTATTTTTTTCTACTGAGTGGACATCAACATACCTTAATATGGACTTGGTCAGCTTTGGTTCATTTTCCTTAAATTGTTTTAGTCTTTAATTTATATTTAATCGTTGACTATATACAGAAGTCAAGTCTAAGCAAATACTTACTACCGAAGCCAAACTGGGTTCTTTGCTTCCCATAATTAGCACTTGTGCCTTGGAGAATTTGATCACATCATTGCTGGCTGATATCAGAGACACGAGTCCATCAGGAAAAAATGTGTAAAAAGCCTTGCATATAAATAAAGAATTATGAAATTACATTCTAAAATCAATTGGTAATAAGAGGAATAATCCACTAACTTTATATATAAGACATCTAGACCCTTTACTTTCAATATCAAATAACCTAACGCACCCCGCAAGTGCAATCGGCAAGCCCTGAGGCTTTGCACTTGAATTTATTAAACTAAATCAAACAATTAATCAAACAACCAATACAAGAGGGGCTCTTTAATCACCTAGATAGAACCAGGTCTGACACCGTATAGAAATCAGACACGAATCCGTTAGGGAAAAAGAGATGTGCAGAATGCCCAACTTATAAACTCAGTGAGGTTCCATTCTAAAATCAATTGATAATAGGAGAAGTAATCTACTAAACTAATATGTAAGAAATCTACCATCTATACTTTCAATGTGAAACATTCTAACGACTAAAATAATGTCGGATGCATTCATGTATGATAGAATGTAAAATCGACAAAAATTGTGGTTGTGTATATTCATATATATATGGTGAATACAAAGTAGAATCAGATATGAAAAAATATATATACAAAACCAATCAGAAATAATATTCATTTATTCTAAATTATTTAATATTTCATTAATGTACTAAGGGGAAGAAAGAGGCTAAATGTTAGGGAGAACTGTCTTTCTTGAATTTATGAAACAATTGTAGAGGCAGATTCAACATGGAGTTAGGTGGTGCAGGAGCTGTTGCTTAGACCCGTCGATCAGTAATAAAATTTAACTTTTTACCTTTAAACATCAGTTGTGATGCCTATAAAACATCTAATTTTAAGGTTAAAAAATTAATAATGTGAAGGGAAGTGTTAGAATAAATCAGGTTTCTGATTAGATTTGATATTATCTTGATGACTAGACTAGAGTTCTAGTTGTACTAGATTTCCTTATTGTACTCTATTTATTATTGTCAGTAATACTGATTTCTCTACTGCAAATCATTCTATCATGGTATCACAGCCTCTTCTGACCCAAACTCCTAAAACCTAAATTTTTCTCTTCCTCCTTCTCCCTAGCCGCCGTCCTGAACTGCTTCCTCCCAAATATCAAACAATTTCAGCCGAACTTTGATATCCCAAATAATTAATCCCTCCCAAGCATTACTCACCAAATAATTATCCGTACACCCCCTTTTGTTCTCCTGGACATCAAATAATTATCCGTTCACCAATATCACCATTTTGTTCTTCTGAAATTGGCCGATTGCTTCTCAACTTCCTAACCTTCATCGTTAAATTTTCTCCTATCATCATGTCTGAAGAAAAATTATCCTACACTACCTTGCTCCACATGATGACTATCAAATTGTCATCAACAAATTATCTCTTGTGAAAGTGTCAAATTGGTTATGTTCTTAAACCTTAGAAGTTGTTCGAATTTCTCGATGGCTCTAAGCCATGCTCGCCACTCCTTACTCCTCCTGAGAACTGCAGTGCCACCTCCCTCTCCTATACTCAGGTCACCGACACCACTCCTACCCGCGGTGGTGCAAAGGTTGACACAATGGAGGCCTATTTGTAGACCAAATTAGAATATGATCAATGGGTCGATGAAGATCAATGTGTGTGCAGTATTATTTTCTCCTCCCTCACTCCAGAAGCTTTGGCAAAAATTTCTGACTGCGCAACATCAAAGGAAATCTGGGATAGCCTTCAGGCCATTTATCATGACAGCAGTGCCTCAACCATCCTCTGTCTTCGTACTGTTGCCCACAACATACGTAAGACTGGTACAATTCATGATCTTCACCTTAAATTTAAGGATATTTTTGAGCAGTTATCTATGATGGATTCTCCTGTATCAAATGGTTATTGAATTATATGGTTCTTAACTGCTCTTGGTATAGAATTTAATGATTTTTCTGCGCCGTTAATTAATTCATCGCCCACTCCGTTATATGTTGATGTGCTGTCATGTGCAAAGAACCACAAAACCTTTTTGAAAAATTTATAGGGACATTTAGCCCTTGCTACTGGGTCTGACACGTTTACAGCAGGAGAATACCCCCCGCCTGACTGTGCGTGGGATCACGCGCTGGCAAGGGGCTGTGGTGCATATGGTTCACGCCCCGCCAGAGAAGGTCGTTTTGGCTAGCTCCATGGTGGTGGTTGGTCCACTGGTTAGTTCTCGGCTGGGGCTAGTCATGGGCAGCTGCACTGTACTTTGTGTGGTCGTTCTGGTCACTATGCTGCGAGTTGTTACAGGATGCTTACACAGACTGGTTTTCAGGCTTGTCGCACAGATTCCACCCATCTCGCAGAAAGTTTTCAGTCGCCCCTGCAGTTAGAACCCACAAGTCGCACCTCCAATTGGTACATCGATTCCTGCACCTCCAACCATTTGGCATCATCCGCTTCTGGTTTGGAGACTGTGACCCCTTATTCTGGCAATTCTTATGTCTCTTTTGGTAATGATTCAACTGTTAGGATTTCTCATGTTGATGACTCTAAGATTTCTGATGATTTTATTTTATTTGATGTTTCGGTTATTCCTGAGATTACTAAGAACTTGTTGTCTATCAGTAAGCTGACTGGAGATTTAAATGTTTTTTGTCATCTTTGATGATCGGAACTTTGTCATTCAGAACAAAAATTCCAAGGAAGTCATGGGCAACAATGAGGGTGGTCTCTATGTTTTGGATAGAGGCGAGGCAGCTCTACTTTCTCATTTGCAGCAGAATGAAAAAACGGGTATCCTACGAGCTTTGGCATGCTCGCTTGGGTCATACACCGACATCAGTTATTTCCAATTTACAGCAGTCTGGTTTGCGCCCCTGTGTAATGACGAAGGGACAACGTTTGGATTTTGTTGAGAACCATAAATGCGGTGCACACATTCTTGATTTGATTCATTGTGACTTGTGGGGTTCTTCCTCTATTTTATCGTCGAATGGCTTTTCATACTATACCTTATTTTTGGATGATTTTTCTCGTTTTACTTGGCTTTATCCACTTCGTCGAAAGTTGATTTTGTTGATGCTTATTTACAGTTTGAGGCTTTGGAAGAGAATCAGTTTTCGTCCAAAATTAAGGTTTTTCAGAGTGATGGGGGCACTTAGTTTCTGAATACTCGATTGCCGTCTCATTTTGTCACTAAGGGCATTCACCATCAGATTTTGTGTCCTTACACTCCAGAGCAAAATGGGCGTGCGGAACGCAAACATAGACGCGTCGCTGAAATGGCTTACCATATTGTTTCACTCGCATATGTCAATTTCCCATTTGGATAATGCTTTTGCAACATCTACTTACACGATCAACCGATTACGTACTCCAATTATTCGGGGCATTTCTCCTTATGAGCTTCTCTATTATTACAACCCGATTTACTCGAATTTCCATCCATTCAGGTGCTGGGTTTTTCCGTTTGTGCGACCATACGCCGATAAAAAATTATCTCCCCGCAACATTCCTTGTGTTTTTATAGGCTACAACTCTCAGTACAAAGGTTTTTGGTGTCTTTATTCATCTACAGGCAGAGTTTACATCTCCCATTACACTCGTTTTGATGAGACACATTTCCCCTTTGCCACCTCCACTAGTTATGGCTCGGGCTCGCCTGTTTCTATCCTTGATATTTCGGCTTTCATTGATCCTGGCGACGATACTCCTTTTGTGCCCCTCTCAGTCATACCATCATCGCCGCCCTGTACCATCTGTCATGCTGATCCAGAAACCACTCCTCACCCGTCAGTTGCCCACTGGTCTAGGTTGGTTCCTCTCCGACTAACTCGGTCGTCCAGTCACCATCCAGTTCTGCTTCTTCTTCTTCAGCAGCCTCTGCTCCCGCTCCTTCACCTTCCTGATCTCATACTCATAGGATGGAAACTAGGTCAGCTACTGGTGCTATACAATGTAAGGATTATTTGAATATTGTCGCCCATGGCCTCACTGCTGCCTTACTCTCTCAGTCTGAGCCTACTGATTACCGTATTGTGCTTCAGGATCCGGCTTGGGTTTCTATCATGGACGATGAGATGACAACCATTCGTTCTCAGCACACTTGGGACTTGGTACCTCGACCTTCAGATGCTAAAATCGTTGGCTCCAAATGGGTGTATCGGCTCAAGTATCGACCGGATGGCTTATAAGATTCCTGGCTTTGAATTTGATCACACCTTCAACCTTGTGGTCAAAGCCTCCACTGTTCGGACAGTTCTTACCATTTCTACGATGAGCTCTTGGTCATTTCAACAGCTGGATGTCAAAAATGCTTTCCTTAATGGTGTTCTCAACACTCCAGTTTTTATGAAGCAACTTGTGGGTTACCAGGACCTTGTTCATCTGGAGTACATTTGTCGCTTGTGCAAGGCCATTTATGGTCTTAAGCAGGCTTCTCGTGCATGGTTCCAACACTTCAACACTTATTTGGCTCAACTTGGTTTTCAGTGCAGCTCAACTGATACTTCATTATTTATTCTTTCGAGAGGGTCTTCATTATTGTATATTCTTGTTTATGTGGACGATATCATCCTTACAGGAAATTACTCGATTTTTCTTCATCAATTCATTGATCGGACACATCGGGAGTTTGTGATCAAGGATTTCGGATCTCTTCATTACTTCCTTGGTCTTGAAGTTTTGCCCACTTCATCAGGCTTACTTCTTGGTTAAGCGAAGTATGCTCGAGACATCCTGACTCGAGCTGGTATGTCTGATGCTGCACTCGTTTCCACACCTTTTATTCCTGGTTTTCAGTTGCATAGTTCCACCAGTCCATCATTCTGGAATCCGACCTTATATCGTTCTCTCGTTGGAGCCCTTCAGTATCTCACCATCACTCGTCCAATTTGGCCTTCTTGGTCAACACGGTCAGCCAGTATCTTCAGGATCCCCGAGATGATCATTTTGTTGTAGTTACATGGATTTTAAGATATGTTCGTGGTACCCTCCACTTTGGTCTTTCTTTTCGCACTAGTAGTTCTCCGAAGGTATTAGGGTATTCTGATGATGACTGAGCTCGCTGTCTGGAGACTCGCCGGTCTATTTATGGCTATGTTGTTTTTCTTAGTGGAAATTTGTTTTCTTGGAGTGCCAAGAAGCAGCCTACTGTTTCTCGATCCAGTACAAATTCAGAGTATATGGTGCTTACCAATACCGCCTCAGAGGTTTTTTAGCTCACTCATTTGCTTCGTGATCTGCGATTTCCTATGTCTGGGTCGTCAGTGCTGTTATGTGACAACAACAACGTGATCTTCTTGGCTCAGAATCTAGTTTCTCACAAGTGGGCAAAGCACATAGACATCGACTATCACTTTGTTTGTGAGTTGGTGGCCTCCAACAAGCTTTGAGTTGCACATGTACCTACTTCTCTTCAAATAGCGGACATATTCACCAAAGGGTACTCTCGTCCGTTGTTCGAGTTCTTCAGATCCAAGTTATGCATCGACAAATATCTGATGCTTCATTTGAGGGGGGGGGGGGGGTTACAATAAATCAGTTAGATGATTAGAATTATTCTTATCTTGTTGACTAGCATAGATTTTTATGAGGACTAGTCTACCTTGTCTCTTGTAATCTTTATTTATTCTATTTCATGGTTAGTGATAATCATCACGGGAAATATCTTCTATCAGGTGGGAAAAAATTCCGATCGGCGATTCCGGCATGTAGGAGTTGCAGGCGGCGAAATTCGGCGTAGGATGGCGGGTGGGCGCATCATGTGATTGGAAAAAACAGGGAGAAAATTATGATTTTTTGGGAAAAGCCAGAGGATATTTAGAGAGACCTGATTGATACCATGATAGAATGTAAAACCCACAAATTATTGTGGCTGTGTGTATTCATATATATAGTGAGTACAAATGATATACAAGGTAAAATCAGATACGGAAAAGTATATAAGAAACCAATTAGAAAGGGTATTTATTTTTTAACATGATTCTAATTCATTTAATATTGTATTATAAACCATTGTTTTGCAATAGCTATGATGTTAGCATGAAAAAGATTGTTCGAGTCAAATTTAGAGTGGGTAAATTAGGTATGGTTTTGACGTGCATTCGATTCTACGAACATGCATAACTTTTCACATGGAAGTAGCACAAATTCTAACACTTGTCACTACAACCGGTTTGGGTCGGAACATTAACTCGTTAGAGTGGATTCATTCTTGCAGGTCGATTAAAACTTGCGGAACAGATAAGCAAATGCATTAAAGGGTCAAATGGTTATCTTAATGTAGTTTTCTTTTGCCACAAATATTATTATTTATAATTTTATATTCTTCATATAAAAAACTTGTCTAATCTCGTGATATAAAAATCACATGATTAATTGCTAATATGAAAGTTCATTGTCGATTTTAATTTTCTTATTTTAAATGGAGTTGGCCTGAGGGTGTGGTGGGTGTCCCTTTATATGAATGGCTTAAATCTTCCTTTGCGTATATTACAGGGGAAACATCATGTTCACTCTTAGCCACTGCAACATGAATTAGTTACTCCTAATTGCAATTAATAGCCTGTTTGTGTCACTAATAAATTTAGATAACGATACTAAACTTACATCAACATGGTATCAGCTTTTTAATGTTGAGTAACTTATGTTGGAAGTAGTGAAGTGGGGCTCATTTAGTGGTAATCTTAATCCACACTTCCGATAACTAAGAAATTCAGGGTTTAAATACATCTGTCAAGAATTGTGAATATTATACCAATTTCTTGATTGAGATTTTCAGCGTTATGAGACTGTGTCGGTGGTCTCCGGTGTGGTTTCTCAACCTGCAAGTGGTCGATGAAGTTGAGACATGGTTGTTCCGGCTTCGGTGGTGGCAGTTGTTGGTGGTGCATCATTTGAGTGTTTTTAGGAGGACGTCTGTAGCTATTTAAATGAATGGAGTTTCAAACTACACTGAGATTCAATAGATTCAATGATGTTATCTCCTATTTAGGTTTTAGAATAGGATATTTATATGTAATTTAGTTGTTTGTATGTAACATTTTTTAAAAAAAAAAAAACTTAGGTTGTTTGTAATTTAGCTGCTTGATTTGCTCTTGCTGTCTAGGGTAGCTTTTCAAAATATATGGAACAGGGTTGCTTACTATTTTTCTAAGTCTAATATGGACTCCACTAATGATGCATTGATCAGAATGTCCCTAATGTTTATTTGTTGGTCATTTTGGACTTTTAGAAATAGAAGAATTCATGATGGTGCTACTGTTGGGGGTTTTAACCTCGAACACACACATTATCAAGATTAAAACTCCTCTTGGTCCCGCAATAACGATCAAAGTACAATCAACCAACCAAACTAAC
>JAULKM010111551.1:0-22895 GCA_032355605.1 Rubia tinctorum
GACCCAACCCATTATGATCCAACCCATTAAGACCCATTAATAAATGGGTTAAATGGATAATGATCCATTGGATAATGAGTTAATTGAGTTTGGATAATGGGTTTATCCAATTAACCCATTTGACGGGCCTAAAAATAGGATTAAAAACATACTTTTCTCTACATTTAAAATTGTTTGCACCTTCATGTTGTATTTCTAAGAGCATGTACAATGGAGGTTTAGGAGTGGTTTCAATTAGAAACTAACACCAGACAGAAACCACACTGAAACCGAAAAACCTCCGAGTTTCAGAGTGGTCTCAAACCTCGGTTGCTTGTGTCTGCAACTGCCTCAGTTGGTTTCCCAAAGGAAAACCCACATGAACGCTGGGTCTGTTGCTAGAGTGTTTCATTTTTTTGCCCAACATTGCCACGTGTCACCCCCCGATTGGGCCACGTGGCATGCTATGGCTGGCCTATTTTTTAAAATTTTTTGTTCACCTGATTGGGACATGTGGGCCAATCAAGTGGTATCACGTGTCCGAACTAATTTTTTAAATAAAAAAACTGGAATTTTAAAAAATTGAAAATTATATTATGAAAATTTTGAAAAAAACTTAAAAAATTCTATTTAAATTTTTTTTGAAATTAAAATTTTATTTTAAAAAAATTGAAATTACGAAAAATATGGTTCTTTTTTTTTATTTCTGGTCATAAAATAATTTTTAAAAATTGAAATTAATTTTAAATAATAAATAAAATATGAATTTCTATTCGAAAATGACAAGTGTTTATTAAATTTCACATTTCAATTTATTTTGGTAGGAAAATTTATATAAATTAAATATTGAAGGTAAAATTAATGAGTAGGATGAAGAAAATCAATCGAGGTTCATGGAGTGGTTTCAACCATTGTGGAGAGAAAAATTGAGTGGTTTCTTTGTGGTTTCAGTTGATTAGGTGGAAGAGAGAGATTGAATATTTAATAAACTGAAACAATAAGAGCGGTTTCACCACTGCACATGATCTAACATAAACCTTGAAACTTTTCTGAATGTGCTTGATGACGTCAAACATTGTGGTTACTTCTCATAATGGTTTTTCAGTGGTGTTTTTTAGTTATATTAACCCCTCACAGGAAAAAAAATAATTTGGAGGTTTCTACGCTAGTGGAGAGGCTTCTATTGAAGGCGACAATGGAAGACGGTTTTAAAAAAAAGTGCCGGAAACTGCCTTCAAGAGCATTTTCCAAAATTGGAAAATGCTTTTCGTACCCGACAAAGTAATTAGAAGGCAATTAATTTTTTAAAGGTGGTTTTTGAAAAATGTCTTTAAATATGGCTAATGGAAGGCGGTTGAGGACAAATCCGCCTTTAAATTGGTCCATTTAATGGTGGTTAGGCATAACCGCCTTCAAAAATGACATATTCCAATCTCTTAAAAGAGGTCAGATGACATTTCCGAGTTTGTAATTATGGGTTTTCGTGGATCTCAAGAGAAGAGCACTATTCTAAGCTCGTAAATTTATCGTGTCCATTTTCCGATCTCGAAAAATAATTGATCGTTCCATTGATTTGAATGTTGTTAGTTTTGGAATTCGAAAACTGTGTAAGTATATATAAATAATGCATCCTAATCATTTAATATCCCAAAGCCAAACATTGTGTGAAGGGTTTGCTCCCATTTCTTGTGCATTAATGAAGAAGTAATTTCATACTCTATAGTGTGTCATCTTTCCATAGGAAAATGTTAGTTTTTTTCTCTTCAAATTTAGTTCAAAGTCTTTCAAATAGTAAGGGCACGATGATTTCAATGACACACACACACACACACACACACACACACACATATATATATATATGTTCAGTTAGGGTTTGTGATATGTGATATGGTTATTGTTGAATGAATGGTCATGAGTTACATTGTAATTGACTTAATTGTAGGATAATAGATCGAGATGAACTGATTGGTAATGATCTTAGAAAATCGCCCGAGTACATGCAATTGGTTGAATCATTTATTTCTTTAGTGTTTGAAGATGCTTCTAAAAAAGGTTGTGTACAAGCACGATGCTCGTGTGAGGATTGTAGAAATGATGCATATTTAGGGTGGAAGAAGATGCGGGAACATCTCGTAAGGAGGGGGTTTCAAACTACCTGCACTCTTGGGTTTAATTGAGGACCCTTCCAAAACTATTGAATTGGGCAACTCGAAGGTGGGAGATTAATTGGTTGGAAATGTGGAGTTCGATGAAATGGTGGAAGATATTGCGAGGGAGTTCAAAGGTAAACCCAGGTCGTTATAGCCACTGATTGATGACAATGGAATGCCATTGTACAATGGTTCTAAATACTCGGTTTTGAGTGCGATGTTGCAGATAATGAATCTTAAGGAAAAATTTGATGAATTGATAAGTCGATGACTGAGTGTCTCAAGTTGTTTAGGGATTTGCTTTTGGAAGGTAATGTATTGCCCGATAGGTTGTATGCCGCTAAAAATATTCAATACCCAATGGGGCTGGAAATCCAAAAAATTCATGCATGTCCAAACAATTGTTTGTTGTATAGGGGGAATTAGATAAAGATCGAGAAACTTTTCGGGTTTGCAGAGAGTCTCGGTACAAGTTTAAGAGAGGTGGAATTACTCTGGGTGAGGAAGTTGTGTCCAAATCAAAGAAAAACACACCCGAAAATTGTTATGGTATCTTCCTATCATACCTCGTTTGGAGAAGTTGTATGCGTGCAAGAAGGATGAAAAGTTGCGTTGGCACGCAGATAGGGACCGGCCAGCGGGCGATGTGATTAGGCATACTTCAGATGATGAGCAATGGAGGAAATTAGATGCCTTGTACCCTGAGTTTGGTAATGAATCCCGACATTTGAGGTTAGGCTTGTGTACAGACGATATGAATCGATTTGGTAATATGAGCACCACTCATAGTAGTTGACTTGTTACTTTGGTAATTTACAACCATCGGTCTTGATTGATCATGAAGCGGAAGTATGTTATATTGTCTTTGACAATATCAGGGCCAAAGCAGCCGGGTAATGATATTGATGTGTATCTTTCTCTTCTCTTGGAGAATTTGTTGACTTTGTTCAAAGATGGTGTTCGGACGTATGATGATTTTTGTGAAATTTTCTTTACTTTGGAAGCGATGTTATTTTGCACCATCAATGACTTCGCCGCATATGAACGTTTGTCTGGGAATTCTGTTAAAGGCCACTTAGCTTGCCTCATGTGTGACAAGGATACTGATATTTGTCAACTAAAACATGGTTGTAATACAGTTTATCAGGAACAGGAGGTTTCTTCCGGAGAGCCTCCCATGGCACTCTACGAAGAAGTGGTTCAATGGAAAGTGGAGGGTAGAGGACCATCTGTGCCACTAAATGGTGAACAAGGTTTTGATAATGTGAAGGACTTTCCCAATGACTTTGGGAAGAAGAAAAGAAAAATAGCCATTGATGGTAGTTGGAAGAAATGTTCAATTTTTTTTTATCTCCCTTGGAAGGATTTGGATGTTAGACATTGTTTGGATGTCATGCACATCGAGAAGATTGTTTGTGATTCATTGATTGGGATGTTGTTAAACAACCATGGGAAAACAAAGGACAGGTTGAAAGCTAGGCTTGATTTGGTTGAGATGGGTGTTCAGAAGAATCTGGGGCCAGTCACTTCCGGTGATGATTGTTATTTGCCCCTTGCATGCTATTCTATGTCGCAGTCGGAGAAGAAATATTTTTGTGATACATTGAGTAGTGTGAAGGTTTCAGGTACAAACTCGTTCGACATTATCATTTGTATGTCAGTGGAACAGTTGAAGTTAGTTAGGCTGAAGTCACACGATTGTCACAACCTAATGCAGGAATTGAATGTCATTGTCATCCGAGCTTCACTCCCAACTCACGTAAGACAGTGAATTACGAAGTTTTTTTCTAGTCAATTTGTTGCAAGAGGATAAGTTTTTTTTAATTTGGATAGGTTGTAGGTAATGATTTTTGAAGTTTTATGTCGGATGGAAATGTACTTCCCACCCTCATTTTTTGACATTATGGTTCACCTATGTGTTCATTTGGTTCAGGAGATAAAGTAATGTGGTCCAATTTTTTAAAGATGGATGTACCCCTTTGAGAGATACATGCAAATTTTCAAGCATTTTGTGAAAAATCGGTACAGGCCAGATGCTAGTATTGTGTAGCGTTACATGATAGAGAAGACCATCGAGTTTTGCACTGAGTATATGAAGGAATTTGAATCTATTGGTGTTCCAATTGGTAGACATGATAAGAGTCTAAAAGGTGTAGGGGTGAGACAGAGGAAACTGTTCAGCCCTAGTGCTAAAAATTTAAGCGTTGCACATTTTTATGTATTGAGTAACCATAAAGAAGCAGTCCCCTACATCGAGGTTCATATGGATGCAATATGAGTGGGCACCCTAATTTTAATGAGTCTCAGATCCTCCAAATGCACACTTCTACATTTACTTCATGGTTGAGGGACCACGTAACTGTTGGGGAACATTCCTCGAAAGTGAAATGGTTGGCTCGTAGACCATTGGGAACCATTTTGTCCTACAACGGTTACGACATCAACTGTTTCACCTTTGTAACAAAAGAAAATTATGATAAGAGTGTATCTCAGAACAGTGGTGTGTTACTCGTCTCTGAAGCTTTAAATTTAGGAAGTTGTAGTGACGAGAATCCCATGTACGTTCAAAAGTGTTACTTTGGTACGATCTCTGAAATCTGGTAGCTTGACTATGTCACAGTGAGGGTTCCTATTTTTAAATGTCAGTGGGTGGAAATTAACACTGGTCAGCGCACCGATGATTTAGGATTCACCCATGTCAACAGAAGTAGGGTGGACTGGAAGGACGATCCATTTATTCTAGCTTCTCAAGCGCACGAGGTTTTCTATGTTAGGGATTATTTTGATCCGAGGTGGGAGATAGTTGTAGAAGGAAAGCAAGATTTTGTCGTAGAGAATGAATTAGAGGAAATCATTGGATATGGGCTACATACTCTGAGTGGTGAATTGCAAGATTATATTTTCCTTGAGGAGGATGATTCGAGTTTTCACGATTTCGTTGGACGTATTGATCACGACGAAGGCATGTGGATCGACGCTAGAGGGAAGATCAATCGTAGAAGAAAAATATATCAAAGAAGGTGGTGAGGAAGAGGAAGCATAAGTGATTACTTGTTAATTATGAAGGTTTGTTTTCTCATTTGTACCGATTTCTAAGTCTCTGATTAGTGTTCAATGTGAGAATATTTTTTCGTGTAAATGACAACTGTCTTAATCAAGAGATACACTTCAATTAAAAGGTTTTAAACTTTACAACCACTAGATCCATAACATAGTTCAAAAGATAATTGATCAATTCAACAATGTCATCATTTATACACTTCAAAATAAAACTAATTGTAGCATAACATAGAGTAATAAAACATAGTCATAAAATACATTTTTGACAAACATTCATTCTTCATCATCTTCAATGTCGGTCGTCGAAGTGGAACGGCTGGGTGGCGAGCGGGAGGTTGACTCGAGGTGTCGCTCATAAGCTCTTTGGAATTTTTCTAAGATTTTGATCTTGGAGCTCATTGCACTAAACTCCTTGTGCATCCACTTGTAGCAATCTTTGAAACCTTTGACATATGCCTTTTTGGTACCTTCAATGGAACAACACTCGTCATTAGTCAAAAAAATTAATGTAAATGATTTTTTTATTGTAAATCAAAAGTAAATAACCTTAATCAATTTGGGGTCTTTCCTCAATCCGTGGCCTTTTATTACCCTCAGACGTCTCCCCAAGCTTGTGAAACCACTTGGATTGATCAAAACCATATCCTTCTTCTAGAAATAAGTTTTGTCAAAATACTTCGGGCCCTTGCTCTCTCCGCTAATAGCCAACCCTTCGACCTTTTTCAAAATTAGCGTGATCAAATGGCCGTAAGGGAGGCCTTTGATAAACTTCTTCGAAGTCCCAATGTGCAACATATGCTTAATATGGCTGCCCCGGATTTATTTTTCTACCCTCCATAATGAAATAGAATAGATTGAGCGTGGGATAATTAGGATCGATTATGTGTCCACCCGAGGGAACTAGAGTTCTAGCAATAATCTCATAAGTGATGTGTTGATCAATTGTCAAAACTTCTAGATCAAAGATTTCTGGTCTTCCCAACTCACGACAATCGCGGGAAAAATATTTCACGCTACATACCACAAAGTCAACTTATGGTTACTCACTCTCTAACGACCACTTCTCCCTATGGTAACAAACATCCAACGGCCCATTTTCGGGAAAACATTTTTGGGGGTGTTCGTAAGGGCAATCCAACAATTTATTGATATACCATTGGCTAATAGGAATATATATGCCCCCAACCCTAGTCTCATAGTCACCATTAGCTGCTCTATGTAAATTAGCGTAAAATTGACAAGTTAAGTCAAAATAAGCATTCTCGTTGCACGAAAACAACTTCTCGACATGTTGTTCGCTAAATTGACTAAGAGGGTCGGCCAATCCTATTGCAAGATATTTGCTAAAATGAATTAGGTAGAAATCTAATAGATTACTCTTTTCACGCAATTCTTCATAACACTTTTGGGAAACAGGGGATACGAACCTTGTCTCCGATGTGTTGTTGGTGGATCTAGTCCTTGGAATTGTACTCCGGGATGCTCCTCCTCTAACCATTGACACCAAATTGCGGGTTTCATGAAGTAATAAATGGCTGATTAAGTTTACGAGTTCGCAATGATAGATTAGGGTTTGAGGATTTGAGATTGAATTTTGAAATTGTTGGGTCAATCTATTTTTTTATAGGATGCAGGGTTTTCGAGTTCAAAAACATCTGGTCGGTCCTATATAAATTGGGTCCGATCCATTTCCAAATGAGGAAATGGATACTTAAAAGAAACTCAACTCTCAATTCAATTCCAGAAGGGGTCCGGAAACTACACATGAGCTCAGAAACATACTTTCCAAACTTGGAAGGTGTATCCTTAGTAATGGTAGAAAATGTCTTGAATTTTCCGAACTTGGAATGTTCTTGTCAGCCCTTTATAATTTGGATCCGATCCATTTTTGAATGAGATCCATTTTTGAATGAGGAAATGGATAATTAAAATAAATTTAGCTCTCAATTTAATTCCGGAGAGGGTTCGGTAAATGCACATGAGCTCGAAAACTAATTTTTCCAAAATCGGAAAGTGTTTCATAACTGATGGTAAGAAAGGCCTCGAACTTTCCGAGCTCGTAATCTTGTCTGGCCTGCAAATGTAAAGGGAAGAAGAGATTTTGAACTCGGAATCAGCTCCGGACTAATGGTCAAAGTCAAAATGTCTAACAATCTAAACCTTTTTTACATTCAAATTGATCACATAATCTTAATACTCACTTATATTACTGCCAATATAATGCAATCAGAGAGGATTTGTTCATAATTGAAAATATATTACAATGGGTAATTTAGATTTAGACAAAAGTTAAATGCATTCAAAAGGGAAAATTCATAATATCAAAAACAAGGTTCAAAGTTTCATCCTAAGCTTAGCTTCAAGCAACATAGAACAAAATAAGTAGAATCTTATGAAATATAGCAATACAACCTCTAAATTCAAATATGTTTAAATTATAATCCCTATTACACCTCCTCAAACATGCTTTCTATTTCAGGGTCTGTCTCCTCATTCCAGCCACCGCCAGTTTCTTCATCTCTTTCAGCATCCGACTGACCGCCGGTTTCTTCTTGCCCATCCAGATTCGGGCTAGTTTTTTATTGTCCATTTGGGTTCCTGCTATGTTCGCCCTCATCAATGTCACCACCACCATCACCACTATCCTCATCGCTTGATTCCAAGAAAATCGGCTGGAAGTTTGCTTGTTCTTCGTCTTCCCTCAATTCAAGTTGAAGTCCTTAGGATTCAATGAATGCCACATTCCGAGTCAACACCGCGTGCATCTCGGTCACGTCTGCATGTAAGCAATCGAAATACTTCTTCAGCCTAGCCTTCCAACCGGCATATGAACGTATCAATTTAAATAAATTAGCATACATAATAATATAACACAATTTGAACACATCATCTAAATCATGCAATTTAAAATTCGATGGAAAACTCACCGGAGCTCGATGCCTTGGCTCTAGCAAGGTCAACCTCGGAAGCTCTCTTCGCACCCTTGGCCTGTTGACCTTAAGCTTCTATTTCCCACTGAAACCTTGCTCAAGACCTTTGTGTTGGAACCATGCTTCATTGTAATATTGAGTATTCAGGGGCTTATCGACTACTTGCACTCCTGCCTTCTTCAACATGGAAATGATTAAACCTCCTTAGGGGAGGTTTTTTTTTGTGATCGCCGCCTTCAATATTAAAGAGAGGATTGTGTAGCCCGGGTTAATGTTTACCCCCTACATGACGTAGTAAAACAACATCAAATTCCCAATTGTTGGCTCGCACGTGTGGCCTCCTATTGGCAAGATGTTAAGGTAAATCCACTTGTAGATGAATCGTTGCTCGAGAGTCAACATAGTAATGTCGTATTACTTGGCTTTCCCTACATCACTCCTCAAACTCTTAAAATACTTGTCACCCATTCTAACCGGACATAGAGGGGTCACGTCGCTCACTCCCGACCAACTATTAGTGTGGTAAATTTCTAGGAGCTCTTAGGGATTGTTGGGCCTTAATTTAGCGGCAGTGGTGTAAGGGCAATCAAGGGATTCATTAATAGAATACATGGAAACTATGCTATCTTTCCCATTAACTCTAGTTAATTCATGATTACTGCTACTTTGCCCCCAAATTAGCGTAGAATTGGATCACCTCATCGACATGAACAGGTACTCTAATGCAAATATATTTCGCTAGATGTTGAGTTTTAAAACTGGTAAGAAAATAATCTACCCCTAACTCCCCAGTCTTAGACTCTAAAAAACACTTTGAATTCAAGACTTTCATCTTAGAGAAGGCTACATACCTTTCCTCGGCCCTTTCATTGATTTTTTTTGGGGATTGTCCAATCTCCTTTATGGGGCGATGGCTCCTATCGCTCGCCTTTGACTTTGCGCGTTTGCTTTTTATACTCATGCTTGGGAGTTTGGATTGAGGCTGAAGATCAAAATTTTGGATTGAGGGTTTGGGAAGAATGGGATTTTGATTTGGGGACAGATATGGCGTTTTGAAATCTGACAGTTTTTTTGTCATAAGTAATATATTTCCAAACTCGGAAAGTGTTCTTAACAGCTAATTTATTTTTCCTAGTTTGTAAACAGACTGGAACAGGGTTTTTGAGTTCGAAAGCCCTTTAAGGACGCAAAAAAATGCGTCAAAGGGCTTTTCAAAAGGCAAATTAATGCCCATTTGAAAAACCCCCAACTCTTTCCCACCATGTTTTCCTCCCAGAAAAATCTCCCAAACCCTTACCTTAATTCTCCCTTATTTCCACTTCAAGACTTCATCTTTTCAAGATTTAAGGTATGTTTCAATCTTGTTTTTCATCTATAGTTTCTTATATACAAATTCCTCTGCTCAAACTTTTGATTTTGCTAAGGTGTGGAGGTTCATCCTTTGAAGATGAACCAAAAGGGAGAATAAGTGCCAATCTTTTCTTAAGGGGAAGGTAAGTTTTTGTTTAACGTGGAACCCTAGGTAGGGATCACATTGTGTGACCAAACACCATATGGTTTCCTTGCATTTCATTTAGCATCACTACAAGGGTTAATGATGAGTAAGGGTTTCATGTTTTGTGGTGTATATCTGTTCATTTCATTTGTTTAGGAATTTATTATTTAGTCTTGTGTTCTTTGTGTATTAAGTTAGGGTTTAGATAGTCAAAATAGGGGAAGTTCAATTATTTCTATTTTAAATTAAAGGATATGTGATATGTATTCAATATTTCAATTTATTAGGGTAAATGTATTCAATATATTTTTTTTATTAATCTCTTATGTGTTAATGTTCAGGGATATGTAGCTTCTTCAAGTACAGTTAAGTAATTTTATGGTATATTTGTTAATGTAGCGTACGAAATGGCATCTAAGAAAAGGAGTAGTGATCAAGTTTCACATTCCCGAAATGAAAATCCTCCAACAACGAACCGTGATATAGGCGACGATGCAGATGAGGATGACGGATTCGAGCAGGTAGGAATACCTCGGATTCATTATTGAACCTTAGAATGTAGAATGGCTAGGAAAGAGTTAACCACATTGATATTCAATAAGTCTAACAAATGTGTGTTGGAACAACAGTCTAAATGGTATAGTAGGGTAGAGAAGGTGGGTAGAACGAGGGTTGACATCCGCTACGATACTTGGCATGAAGTCCCCAAAGATTACAAGGCCACTTTGTGGATGGAATGAAATATACAATTAGTAAATTGTTATAACCCTAAATTTGTCCTTGATTGAAAACTGTATGAAAGTGATGGACCCTATAAAGTTCAAAATTCTCACAAAGGCCGTTTGACATCGAATCACCGGACATCGATGATTTGAAGAGGAAGAATATGTTGTTGATGATGTCAAAGAGTTGGCGTCAACATAAGTACACTTTGTCTCAAGACTACATTTTTAGTGATAAGAGTGGCGATCACCCGTGGCTAACTTACACTCACATTCATCCCGAAATTGGGAGATACATAAAAGGAAGGCATTGGAGAATAAGGATAATGTCAGTGTTAACAATTTTATGTTATTAATAAGTTTAGTTCAACATGTCCAATGAAGATGACATTAGTCTTACTTCCTAACTTAGGGCAGAAGAGAAGAAAAAAAAGTAATTGCTAGGAAGAATGTTATTCCTCACCGTCTGAGCCGTGGGGGATATGCCAAGGAGGCAATCAACCTCGTCAAACAACGTTTTCAAGAAGATATGCAAACCATATTAGAGGGTGGGAGTGAAGATGAGGCTAGGGATTTTGTGCAACCAATCAATGAGGATGACATTGAGAGGTAAGATCTATTCCTACAATGCCGGTAAAACAAAGATGGAGTGTATGTCAAAGATGAAGAAAAATTGATTGTGGAAAGAATTGTAAGTAAAAAATTTATTCAATATATTATTAGTTTGAAAACTGATTGCGGGTAGCTGTATGATTTTCTAATACGTGTATTATTATTTACGTTCTTTTGTGTTCAGGGAAAATTGAAGAATGATTAATTACAAGGGAACCTCATTCCAACTGATAAGCATGACATCCTTTGTGAAGCAACTGAAAAACCTGACCACCCAGGGGGTGCTAAGGGAGTGGTATCTTTCATGACCCAACGGGAGACTTTTGGCATTGTTAGGTCCTACATTGGTGCTAGACTCTCCAGAGTACATACCCTTCAGAAAAAAATGCTTCTTCAAGACAAAGGAATTGAGCAGCAAGATATCCTCATTTGTAGGTTGATCCAACACACCGAGCTTGTTGTTCTAGAAAACTTAGATAATTTGACATCCAACTGAACGCCACCATCAAGGGGATCACGCCATTCCCTAGGAGACATTGGGATTAATTGAGAGGCCATTATGAAAACTGCGAGAATCGAGCGAAAATTGTTCAAACCAGACAATCTCGACAATGCCTTACAACCAAGTTGAAAAAGGTGTATTTATTCGATTGATCCAATTTTTGTTAAGAAATAATGAAATTAGTAAATTTAAATATTTAATTGTGGGATTTTGGAAATCACTCCTGTGTGAGCTGTATATAGACCAAGGTATAGATGGTAAACCACTCCACGTAGCCAATTGAGTTCTGCATGAAATGATGAAACACTATCACTCTGTACCTAATGCTAAGGGTATTTCTAGGGTTTTGCTGGAGGAACTGTTAGTGTTGAGCGCCCCATTGCAAATTATAGACGGAGAATAAAAAATGGTTGGTCCTGCACGGGGAAGGTTTCTACTTTGGCCTCGTCGACTTATTTATGCCGATCCTATAACGGTTAGACATTTGTATGAAACATGGCCCGCATCACCTAAACCAATGAAAACAACACCAAGACCCGTCAATCCAACACCTAAATCAGTCTCAACCACACCCATGAAGCTTAGACCTCCAATTGCAAGAGCACAAGTGCTTCGAGATTCACCACACTTCGTACGAGTCCTGTAAAATTGGCTTCAACCGCATGATCGAAACTCAACATACGCATTATTGGGAAATGAATGTTTATTCAGATGCAAACGAGTGATCATTGCGTTTTGGAGTGATTTCTAAGATTCGTTGAGATGTGAGCAAGTCAATCAAACGATCATGTCTATCTACACCTTGTGAGTTATTTCAAAAATTTCTAGTTAAAATCAACATTTCAATTATTGCCTCATAGGTACTAAAGCAAAATGACATTTCATAGGTACTTGTTTTTTTACACATAACCAAAATAAGGGATGGATTGGATAATGTGCCCGGTGCCAATTCAAGAAATAGGTTGTACGAAACAAGAGAGGATCGACTACATCCGTAAGAGCCTAGGGCGGAAGGATAAGAAGTTGTTCATTGCACCATACATTGAAGGGTTCTGTACTAGGTTTATTTTATTTACCTTTCGTATACAAACCACTAATTTCATGCATTATTTAAATTTTCCCATTCAGGGACCATAAGAGATTGATTTTGTTAGTCTCCACCCATAACTGCGTTTATTTGATGGATCCCCTGCACTTCCAACCATCAGATGCATTTGTTGAGATTTTGGATTTGGCGATGCAAGATATTAGCGGTCAAAATAAAAGTAATATTGAGGTGGTCGAAATCAAGGTGGGCTATGGACATTATTTTTTCCATTTACTTAATTAATTAATACAACAATTTAGTTAAGGTTTTTAATTTTATTTATTTCAGTACAAGAAACAAGCGCAGACCTGAGAGTGCGGCTATTACGTCATGCTATATGCAGTTGAATGAATCCAAGAAGTCAAATAAGACTTTCTACAAATTGACAAGGTAAGTGTACAATTGTTTCTTCCAACAAATCTAGCTAACCTTTCTTCTATTTTCGACTAACTACTTATTGATAGGTTTTCATGAAGGATTCGAAGCCCTACTCCCTTGATGATATCAACGTTGCAAGAAATTATTTGGATATGCATCTAATACACAATCGGTCAGCAACCATAGGAAATCCCGATATTGCTAAAGTAACACAATTAGATAAATAATGAAACATTGAACTATTGGAATAGATTCTCAGTGTTTCCTATTCCTATCTATAGATTATTACTTGGTTAGCGTTATCTATAGATTTTTGTAAACATGTAAGATACTATCATCTATTGTGTTACAATTGATATTGTCGATTGAAGCCTTTTTAGAGTCGGAGAAAGAAAATGGAAATATTTTTGTTTACCGTAAGATCAGATATTGTTCCGAGCTCGGAAACAATCAATTCCCTTTTTCTATAGCCAAGATTCATAGCTCCCAAATTCAGAAATAGAGACACAAAAACATTTCCGATCTCGTAAATATTTCCCAAAAATAACAAATTGGAACAATTGTTGGACAGAATAGGAACGAAAATGGGGCAAGTGCTCGGAAACACCAAAGGAAATTACAAAGATCCGACTGTCCAGTTTCCGAGATCGAAAACAAAAGAATTTTTGAATTCGGAAAGCCTTTCAGAGGTCCGGCAGATGCAAGAAATTTTGGAGCTCAGAATTAATTAAAGGCGGTTCTAGTGTCTTTTTAACGGAGGTTTTAACCTCTTTCCTCGACGTTTGTGAAGGCGGTTATTGGAACCGCCTTCTATTGATGGACTATGAAAGACATGTCCAAAGAAGACACGATGAAAGTGTCTTTAAATTTCCAATAGAATCGCCTTTAACAGACCCATCCTACACTAGTGCTAGTCCCTTTTTTGCTGGCGAATTTTAACCCTCTAAAATACCCATATGCTTCCACCATTAGTACTGTGTGTGCTAGGAATTAGGTTATGTGAGTGAATTGAAAATGCTCCATTCTCTAGACGTTTGCATCGTTTTCCCCCAACATGACCCATGAAATTATAGGATCGGAGTTTCTAGGTCAAGTTGTGTGTATTGCGACTCCCACATGCAATTCATTACCGGCAGTTGTGCTCTTCGATGTCTTATGTGGTGTGCCTGCTTCATTGATTAAGTTTTATGTCTGCAACTTCCATAATAACTTCAAATTGTGATTGCAGGTCCCGGTTCTAAAAATTCTTTTTGTTTCTTCTTTTCCGGATTTGCTAGATGATACATATAGACCAGGTGAATGCATTTTGATTTTGGGCCGCCATTTCCCAGTCTCGAACCATTGGTAATATGGCATTGGGTGACCTGAGTTGAAACCAAAACCTGGGGGGAGGGGAGAGGGGGGACATTTCTAGATTTGCTGCAAATATGGGCCTTGGATTGCACATGGTTCACTTTTTCTATGCTATAGAAAAAATCATTCTTGAACAACAAAAATTACATGAAAACATCCAAAAACATACCAAAACACACCAAAACTTAGTACCTAAGTTGAATTTTAAGGAAGCTTCACACTATATATAAGAACTAGAAAACCAAAAACACAACACATTCCAAAAGATCAGACAATGTTCAGGAAAAACTTATGAAATTGAAGGTGATAGAAGGGTAGGAAAATCATACCTTTAACAAGAGAGAAGATAAGAAGGGTGAGAGACTATTGGAATTTGCGGGAAACATGAAAACACAAAGGTTGAACTGATTCTAAGGGACTCCATATTTATAGACGTTTTAGAACAACGTCGTTTTGGACCATTGTGTTGTCCGCCTCGCAATTAGCAACTTCGCACCCACATTAGTTTAGTCGATAGGTTACCAAACCTTGACCAACGTGGCACACATATGTGGGCCTAACAATTCAGCCTGCTAGTATAACAAATGATCCCGCGAAAGGCCAAAACGAATAAAATTCACTTTCATACCGGTAAATAGTACATTAAAAACTACATATTAATTTGTATAAATGTTCATGAACTTTATTAACGTCCGATTCGATCGGAATCTATTTTGACGAAACCGGTCAACTTTTTAACTTTTTGCACTCAGGTCACTCCAAGAAAGTGGGAGAAGTCAAGCAACCAAAGTTTTGGTTGTGTGCAACAACATTTTTTTCTAGGTAATGCAACAAGATAATCATTAATTGCAACAATATAATCATCAGAAGTTTTGAATAGGAAGATTGTTGTTATTAGATTATAATCTTGAACACTAAAACCCTCCGTATTTTACATGAAATAGAAACAATTCCACTCATTTATTCCCTTGGTCCCACTTCTAATGTAAAATGGTATAAACTACTCTGATCTAATAATTACAGTTTCTTTTTGTGTACGATTGTCCTCCGCCTAGGTAAAAAGGCGGTCAACAGTTTGAATTTATTAAAAACAATGTGGTCAAAAAATATTTGCTTGTTTGAGAATGATTGAAACAAAATTTTCATTACACACGTATTTTTTAGTTTTGTGTATGATCGTAATATATATTAAACTTAGTTTCATGTAGTAGGGTTTAAAATTGAGACAACCGATAGATAAGTAAATAACATAATTATTAGTGCATAAAATCTAAGAACTGTAGATTAAAGAATAAATAACATTAAAAATAGTCTTAATTGAAAAAATGTTCCAAATTAGAATAAATTAGTTTTTGTTCCAAATTCAAAGTAGTAAACCTGAAATCGAGACCCAACAATGAAATTGAACACTATCGGCCCAGAACCAATAACAGCTCCAAGTAGAGCATGCTCCCAATCCTCAATTTGTAGGCATCAAGAAACTCGCCAAAACCCTTTGGGGTCAAGGTCTTGAGCCTCCTATTCCCCGAGTAGTTCATGTACCACTCTCTTCCGCAGAACCTCAAGACAACAGGTGTCTTGTCTTTTGGTAGGAGTGGAATGATTTGGCTTGGGACGTACTAAATTATAAACAGAAAACCACCGTTAGTATATATGAAAGTAATCTAAAGAAAATATTAATTGAAAATAAAATACATGTGTAATGGGTAGGACTTACCAATATTGGAACTTGACCGATGTTCATCTGGCTCAAGGTACAGACAGAATGTGGAATAGTATCACCGAATAAATACCGAGCTCCTCCTTCTCCGAATCGCTAAAAATCTACATTGGTCAATGATATCATGATTAATTAAATATGAATCTAAGTGGTGTATACCTGGCCCAACTAGAGACTGCTGACTTATAAAGCCCAACCTAATCTTGATTCACAAACAACCAAGACCATATGTTCTAGAAGTCCAAGTCAACCTCAAGCCAATAAAGAAGGAACAAGGTGATCGTGGATTCAATTATAAACCAAGAAAGGAGGCACGTAGATGCGAACTAGTAGAAGGACAGTGATCACGAAGCAACCCATGATCCCAAACCCGAACAATGTGGAACCACAGCCACGAGAGGCTATAAATAAAGGAAGAGAAACACTGGCTCAGGTAAGCAAGGCTAAACTGAGAAATTCTAGTTCTCTAAGGAAATACTGACTTGAAAGTCAGAGTGTTTTCCTCGGAGTTACTTCTGGGATTTGTCTTGCAGGAGGAGATACATTACGGTGAACGACGAGCATCTTACTTAATAGGATTACCACATCATTTGGCGCTGTCTATGGGGAACAAATTTTTTTTCCATTTAGAATCCTTCAAGTAAGTCATGGTGTTTACCAGAAGTGAGAAAATCTATAACCATCAGACACAAGACTAAGCGGTTGGACACAACAATAACATGTATCCCAACCAAAATCAAGCCTACGTCCCTAGCAGAGAAAAGGAAAATAACATGGAAGGTACGGAAGATGACGAGGAGGAAGCAGAGTCTCCTAATACAAACCAAGAGAAGGAAAGAAGAGCATTTGTAGTGTTCCTAGAAGCGAATAGAGAAAACCTGTATAACCAGTTATTGGCAACGCTCAAGCCAAAATCTCCAAGGGTAAATAAGAGACCAAGTCAAGGGCACGAGAATCTTGTGTACGAAAATGAGTTAAGGGAGATAGTGGCAAAAGATGATGTAGGCCGCTAGCAACACATCTTTGTGATTTTAAAATGCCAAAAGATTTCAAGCTTCCTTTGCACGTTAAGATCTATGATGAAACTACAGACCCAAAAGACTTTCTGTATTCATATCGCAACAACATGATATTTTGCGATGTAGAAATCGAGTTAGTATCCAAGGATTTTCCTATTTTCTTATTGGGAACATCGATCACATGGTAAAAAGACTTGCTAAAAGGAAGTATTAGGTCATGGGCAGAATTGTCAGATTTTTTTTGGGTCGCTTATATCAGAAGCTAAGGTTTACCAAAACAATCGCAGACCTAAACAACATAGCTCAGTGAACTGATGAGATCCTCACAGAGTATCATAATTAGTTCGTCACCGAAAGCTTGGAAGTTTGAGATTGTCATTCCAATCTTCCTTGGGCGAGTTTACAGGGGGTATGCGATCAAGATAATTCTATAAAGAGACCGGGAAGAACATGCCCAAAAACCCAAGGTATTTGCAAAAAAATGATCAAGAAATATGTGGGAGGGGAGGAAGCATATAACCGTAAAATAGAGCGGGAGCGAGGTGAGAAAATAATGACGAAAGATACACAGAGAGGTTTTATAAAGAAGGGAAAAAAGGGACAACCCCTATAAGGGAAGAGAACCAGGGATGCAAGTCGCATCATACCAGGATACACCCCTGACAAAGTCAAGAAAGGAAATATGGCAAGCACATGGAGTTGTTCCGAGAACCGGCACCGATGATAGCACCCCCTGACAAAATATGCAGGGAATACTATTGTGCCTTCCACAAATATCATGACCATGACATCAAATATTGTAGAGGTCTGAGAAGGTAGATCAAAGAGAACCTAAGAAATGGCTATTTGAGCCAATACAAGAAGGAAGATGGAGGAAGCCATTACAACAAAGATAAAAAGGTAGGAAGTTCCATAGCAAAAATCCAAGGTGTAGCAAACAACAAAATCAAAAGATGACACCGTTGGTGGATTACGATGAGGACGCAACAACTGAAGCTCCATAAAAAGTATTCCTCTCTATACATGGGTCAACGGAGTCGCTATCCAGCAATGCTTGGAAAGTTAAGGCTAGTTATTCACCACCATAGGAGCCTACTGACAAGAGGTTTCGTTCGGACGAGACAATTACATTTAGAGAAGAGGATGTTGTTTCAAATGCTTCACCTCATAACGACCTAATGGTCATCGTTGCTGAAATTGGAAATGCAATGGTTCATAGAGTATTTGTGGATGACGGAAGTGCAGTTAAAATCCCATTCGTTGATTGCTTCGATATGTTAGGGTCCAAGCGGACTGATCTAAAAAGGTCCACATCCTCACTAGTAGGATTTACAGGAAAATCAGAGACACCTTTAGGCAACATATAGTTGCCCATCACCATTGGGAAGAATGATAGAAATTGTACCAACATGTGTGACTTCGTGGTCATGGACGCACCAAGTCCATTTAACGCCATCACTGGAAGACATGGATGAATACAACAAAGGCGATATGGTCTCTGTATCATTTGGAAATGAAGTTTCAAACTCCAACTGGAATCGCAACAATAAGAGGAAATCAACAAACAGCGAGACAGTGTATGGTCATTGTGATGAAATCGGGAATTTTTTTATCAAGAAAAGATGGTTAGCATTATTTCAGATAACGGCTTACTCAGGTAGAAGGAGTCGGCAATAGATCTGGGGGAAGAAACTGAAGTCATTACTTTGGATGACGAAGACACTTCTAAGTGTATTAAAATTTGGAAACACCTTCCACTTCCGGAGAATGAAAAGGTCATCCAAATCCTAAAAAGCCATAAGGACACATTCACATGAAGTGTATAGAATATGGGAGAAGTTGACACAGTAATTTCTACCCACTCTTTGAACATCAGCAATTCAGTAAAATCAGTCAAGCAAAAACAACGAAGCTTTGCTAGTGACAGGAAACATGCAATTGAAAAAGAGGTGAAGGCTTTGCTTTAGGTGGGTATCCTTAAGGAGATAACGTTTCCCAACTGGTTGGCGAACACCCAGTGATGATTAAAAAAGCTGACGCATGATGGAGAATGTGCATAGATTTTCATATCTAAATAAGGCATGTCCGAAGGATTGTTACCCTCTGCCTAAGATTGACTAGTTTGTTGAAGCAATTTCAGAGTGCAGAGTTCTAGATTTTCTGGATGCGTATAAAGGATACTTTCAAATGCTAATGAATCTAGGAGATGCGGAGAAGACGACGTTCATAACAAGGTTTGGGATTTTTTTATGTGAAAATATCGTTCGGTCTGAAAAATGTGGGAGCTACGTATCAGAGAGTGATCTACAACACATTTTGCGATCAAATAGGACAAAATGTGGAAGCATATATTGATGACATGGTTATCAAGAGTAAAAAGATAGGTAGCTTCAGGGAAGATTTGAAAGAGACATTGGATACACAGTGGGATAAACATGAAGCTTAATCCTAAAAAGTGTATAATTGGAGTAGGTGCAGGGAAATTCTTAGGATATAGGGTGTTCTCCATGGGAATCGAGGCCAATCCATAGAAAATACAAGCTATAATGAACCTCTCTCAACCACGAAAAATCAAGGAAGTGCAAATATTTATAGGATCGTTGACAACACTCAGTAGATTTGTTTCAAAGGCAGCTGAGAAACATTTCCCACTCTTTGAAGTCTTCAAGAAGGTAAAAAAAATATTAGCTGGAAAAAGGAGAGTCAGATGGCATATGACTCCTTAAAGGAGAAACTCCAGAAATTGCCTACATTGAGTTCGCTAATCTTGGGAGAAGCCTTGTATTTGTGCATGTCAGTTTCAAAGAATGCAGTCAGTTCGATTCTAGTGCGATAAGAAGGCCAGAAGAAGATACCAGTATATTACATTAGTAGAATACTATAAAGTGCAGAGAGAGAGCGTACAGATCAGTCGAGAAGCTAATTCTAGCTTTGGTATACTCAGCAAGAAGGTTGCGAACTTATTTCCACAGTCATAAGATAGTTGTATATACTGATCACCAAGTCAAGAACATCCTTAGCAAGCCTGAAGCATCCGGTAGAATGACAAAGTGGGCTCTTTAATTGGGACAGTATGAAATCAAATTCCAGCAACGAACTGCAGTAAATGTCCAAGCTTTAGCTGACTTCATCGCAGAACTGACTAGCGAAGATGCATAAAAAGCGAATGTGCAGCAAAATCTTGGAATCAATAAATTAAAATCCAAGTGGGAAGATGTCGCATGGAAACCATTTGTGGATGCAGCATCTAGCAAGGAAGGTTGTGGTGCAAGACTGCTGTTGGTCAACCCAGAAGGAGGGAAGCACAAATATTCACTTCGTTTCGACTTTATACTCACCTACAACGAAGAAGAATAATGAGTGGCTTAGATCTGGTAATCAAGATGAAGATGAAAGGCATTAAGGCCTTTGGGGATCTGTAGATAGTGGTTCAGCAGCACGTGCGAGGAGACTACGAGGTTCGCGAAGAGCAGCTAATAAAGTATTTGGGAAATTATTTTTAGCTCATGACCCAGCTTGAATACTTCAATGTTCAACATGTACCAAGGGTGAGAACAAAAAAGAAGATTCCTTGAACAAGCTAGTAACAACTGGATTTGATTCATTGCTGGGCCACAAAGATGTAAAGGTAAAAGTTATCCCAGTTAGAAGTACGGTAACTACAACCATGTCAACGGTACAGATTGAAGAAGTAAGCTGGATGACACCGCTGATAGAATACTTTGAGAAAGGAAAATTTCCAAAAGACAAGTCGTAAGCTATAAAATTGGAGTTGCGATCTCATAACTATGCCTACAAAGATGGAACCTTGTACAAAAAAGGTTTCTTGGGTCCATGGATAAAGTGTATAGGACCATCATAAGCAATGAAAATCCAAAGAGAAGTGCACGAAGGATTGTGTGGAACTCATCAAGGCTTTAGAACAATCAGAAAGAAGATAATTCGAGCAGGATACTGTTGGCCGAGTATGTTCAATGACGCGTAGAACTTCATTCTCAAATGTAAAAGTTTCTAGATCAATGCTCTGATATCACACAAGCCACAGGCTGTTGTAATAGGAATATATGGAGCTTGGTCATACAATAAGTGAGTAATTGATCTGATAAGACCTTTTCCAAAAAGTCCTGGCAATGCAAGATTCTTAATACTCTCGATCGACTACTTTACCAAATGGGGGGAAGCCAAGCCTCTAGGAAGAGTAACAACATAAGTAACAAGGAAGTTCGTCTGGCAGAACATAGTTTGTTGCTTCGGAGTGCCACAAATTATTGTCACAGACAATGGCACACAATTCACTCGCAAAGTCTTCACCGAATGGTGCTCGAAGTTAGGGATTACATAGAAGTTCACCTTTGTAGCTCATCCTCAAGCCAATGGACAACTGGAAGTCACCAACAGGACTATATTTCAGGGTATACAAAAAATATTGGAAGGGAAGCGAACTGGTTGGGTGGATGAAATACCCAATACCCTGTGGTCATATAGAATAACTGTTCGACAATCAACAGGAGAAACACCATATAGCCTAGTCTACGGTCATGAGGCAGTAATACCGGTTGAAATCAGGAACTCCAACCTTCGAGTACAGGGATACAAGGAGGGTGATAATCCTGAAGTGATGAGATTGGACCTAGATAAACTCGAAGAAAAGAGGCAGAGTACAATGATTATAGAGGCAAAGTATAAGGAGAAGATGGCTAGAGCATACAATTAGAAGGTCAAGAATACGCAATTCCAAATTGGTGACTTCGTTCTGCGAAAGAATGAAGCGAGTCTAGCGGAAGAAAAAGGAAAGCTAAGCCCTAAGTGGGAAGGCCCGTACAAGATAGAAAAAGTGCATCGTTCCAACTTCCACGAGCTAGAGAGATTGGATGATAGTAGTGTCCCCAACACATGGCACATGATCAACCTTAGAAATTTTTATGTTTAACATCTAAGGAGAAGGGTAAGAAAAACCTAAATGTATAGAAGTCGTGAGATGATCATTGGTGTTGTTCGCATCCTTGTTTTCTTTCCAAAGCGATATTATCACAGCAGTATATGTTTAATATTAAAGATCGTCTTTGGGGAACAACATACTTTTTGTCTCCTTCAAAAAACAACTAACTAAGGCATATCACAAACAATTGAGTTTGGAAAAAGTGAAGCAACAACTAACAATTTTCTGACTTTGTAAGCTATAGATCTTACAAAGTCACAATCTTACTATTGCAAGCTATAAATCTTGCACAAAGGCAGATATGCCTACAAAACAGCGAACCAAGCAAGCAATAGACCTTGTATTTCGCACAATACAAAATTATGAACCTCTAAGCAATAAATCTTAGAACTTTTCAAATTCAACTAAGCAAGCTATAGATCTTGCAAAAAGACACATATGCCTACAAAAAAAATGAAGCAAGAAAGCAAGCAATAGATCTTGCACATTCGCAAAGTAAAGATCCCTAATTTTGCAACCTATAGATCTTGTAAAATATGCAAACATGACAGCAATCTTAGCAGTGAAATTATACAACTTAAAAAATAAAGCACAAAAGTGATAAACGCATCCGCGAATAAATGGTAGGAAATGAAAAAAGAATAACACTTTGTGTTCGGAAAAATATAAATACTGAATTTCAAAATATGAACAAACATGAAGTACTACTCCGAACGTTCCAAAAAATAAACTATCAATGCCTAGATGCACGTGATGATCCAGAGGACGAAGAACCGCCATGGCAACGAGGTGGCAAAACTTTGCGATGAGACTGCTTAGCTTTGCGACAGGATCGTTCAACTTCATACTCATCTTCTAACATTTTGTCATAGCGACATTTCATGTATAAGTAGGATGGATTCCATGAAAAACCTATTCGTTCCATATGATCAAGAAAAAATCAACACTT
>JAULKM010111560.1:0-22894 GCA_032355605.1 Rubia tinctorum
AGAACCATGGGATGAGAACCATGAGATGAGAACCAAGGGATGAGAATCATGAGATGAGAACCATGGGATGAGAACCATTTCGCATGGCTCTCATTTGGTTTTTGTTATTGTGGATCTCATCGCATGGTTCTCATCTCATGGCTCTCATCTCATGGTTCTCATCCCATGGGATGAGAGCCACAAGCACAAAAATCAGATGAGAACCATGTGTCACCCCTCCTAAAAAATGGCCCTCATCGCATGACTCTCATCCCATGACTCTCATCTCACGGTTCTTATCTCATGGGATGAGAGTCATAGGATGAGAGCCACAAGCACAAAAATCAGATGAGAACCACGTGTCACCCCTCTTCAAGAATGGCTCTCATCTCATGGTTCTCATCCCATGCGATGAAAACCACGACCACCGGTCGCCGGAAATTGGTCGGAGGTCGGCCGAAAATTGGCCGCCGGCAGTAATTTAAAATTTTAAAACTAAAATTAATTTAAAATATTTACTTTTTAAATTTAAGATTTATTTGAATTTTATTTTATTTTTGAATACATTATGTATTCAATACGTATAAATGCAGGGCGTATACAGTAAAATACAGAGCGTGATATAGCAATGCCCATGTTATTTCTATTTCTGCTCATAGGCCTGGAAATGAGCCTTGCACTTTCCCGTCAGGGCATCCTTAGGCTAGGACAGGAATCATGTTCTCCCTTAAAACATAGCTAGAAGGTTATCTGTGATGCCACAGTTTCAGATCCTGCAGACACTTACATTTTGGTTCAATTAAAGATTTTTCCTGGCTCTCTCACCCTCCTAATGGAGTCTAACTTTCTTATTTGGAATGCTAGAGGTATTAATGCCTATTCGAAATAAATAGTGGTTAGAGAATTGTGTTTTGTACATAAAGTAGGCTTCTTATTTGTTGTGGATTCTAAGCTTCTGCACCAAAATGATGTGAATGTTTGGGATGCGCTGAATTTGGGTTGGTAGTTTGTCACAAACAATGGCTATGAAAATAGTGGTAGAATATTTTTTGGATGGAGACTTGACCTTTTTGATGTACAGATTCTGTCTATACATGCTTAGTGGATCCATGTTTCTTGCCTCTTAAGGCCTTGAACATGCCCATTTTTGTTACTTTTGTTCATGGAAAGAATGTACCTTCTGAGTGGGATCCTTTGTGGAACGAACTTCAAAGGTTGGATATCTAGGTGACTTTTTTGGATGATAGCTTGAGATTTTAACACCCGTTTGGGTTATGAGGACAGAATAAGAGGTGCTGCTGTAAATTCTTCCGAGTTTTATCATTTTAAAATAGTGGTGCAGGCTCTGAACTTGACTAACATGAAAAACTTTAGCCCTTTTCTCACTTGGAACAACCGAAGCAAAAAGGCTAGTAGAGTATATAGTAGGCTGGATAGGGTATCAGTCAATCAGCAATGACTTGATCTTTTGTCTGAATCGAGCTGTTTGGTTTCGATGGAATATATTTTTGATCATAATCCTCTTCTCTTACAAATTACAAAGCAGCATTAAAGGGTTAAGAAGCCTTTCAAATACTACAACATGTGGAGCCTTTCCTCATATTTCCTACCTACAGTTGAGGTAATATGGAGGGATCATCCAGTATTTAATTTGCATGATCTTTACATAAATCTCAATCTATTTCATTCTCCTTTGCAAGGAATTGATAGAGTTGAGTTTAGTGCAATCCAGCAAAGGGTAGTTTTGGTTACTTTGGAACTGGAAGCAGCTCAACAGGCTATGCATTCAGATCCTTTAAATGATCATCTGCAGACTATTGAAGCTGAAATTAGGGCCAAGAATGTTTTGATATATGAGGCAGATTCTATATTCTTGCATCGGAAAACAAAGAGCGAGTGGCTGAAAGATGATGATAAATCCAAACTATTATATAATTATCAGGAAGCTAGGCAGTTCGAAAACCACATCTTGATTCTTTCTAATGGGGTGTTAAGAAGCAGGGATCAGGTGAAATGCACCTCCATTCCTCCTATTTTAGTTTTAGATCCAGAGGTGATTAATCAGGGGCCCATTTTGTCTCAAGAACATCAATGCAGGTTAATTCAACCCTTTTTTTTTTGCTAAGGAGATATATAATTCCCTTAAATGCACTCAAGATAGTAAAATTCCTGGTTGTGATGGCTTTACCAATAAGTTTTTAAAGTCTGCTTGGCATATTATTTTTCCCAGTGTGGTTACACCGGTTCTAGACTTATTTGATGGAAGCAACATCCCAGATCGGCTGAACAACACCATTATCACTTTACTTCCTAAAAGAAATCTACAGCTGGTTTCTAATTATAGACCAATTTCTCACTGCTCAGTTTTGTACAATATCATTGCAAAAGTTCTATGTACTAGGCTTGGTGGGGTACTGCCTGACATTATAAATCTAAACCAAGGATCTTTTGTCAAAGGTAGACTCGTCTCTCATAATGTTTTACTTACACAGGAGCTTTTGCACTCTTATAATTGGAAGGATGGTTGCATGTATAGTTTCATAATAAAGGTGGTTATTCTAAAAGGTTTTGACCATTTGGAGTTGTCTTTCTTGTTCAAACTATTAGAGAATTCTTTCCTAGATCTTTAATTCAATTGATAAGGAAGTGGATTGAGACTACTTCTTTTAGCATATCTCTTAATGGTGGTTATACTCAGATTTTCAAGAGGAGAAGATGGGTTGAACAAGGGGACCATATTTCATCTCATTTGTTTGTTCTGTCCATGGAATAATTTACCAGGCACCTCTCTTTAGCTTTCAGAAATAAACTGCTAGACTATGACACCAGGTCTAGAAGAGTGGGAGTTCAGTGCCTACTTTTTGCTGATGATCTTTTAGTTTTCTGTAAAGCTAACAGTAAATTTCTCTATGAGTAATGAAAGTTCTAGCTAATTTTAAGGATACTACTGGCCTTTCCATTACTTCTTCTAAGTCACGGGTCTATTTCTCTAGAATTTAAGAATTATCCATAGAGGCTTTGCTTGGAATTATGTAGATTCAAAGGGGCATTTTTTCTGTTTCCTACTTGGGTCTTCCTATAACTGGAAAAGGTTAGAATGCTCAAATGTGTGAGAAATTGGTGGAGAAAACAAATCCAGGCTGCGTAGTTGGAGAGGCAAGACTTTATCTTATGCAGGTATAATTAAACTCATTAATAATGTCCTGTTGGGTATCAAAAGTTGCTGGATAAGTGCGTTTAAGCTTCCTGTAAGTGTTGTCTATGATGAAATTGAGACCATTTGTAGAACCTTTTCGTGGGAAAATCAAGTAGGGGAAAGAGGACTGAATCATATTGCTTGGAAAACACTCTACATTTAAAAGAGGTTTGATGGTGGAGGTATCAGGGGATCCTTTTTTCAGGGTCAAGCCTTATTATGCAAACAACTTTGGGATATTCAGAGAGAGAATGCTAACTTATATATTAAATGGGTTCATGAATTCTATATGAAGGGGATAACTCTACAAATTTGCATGGCCATAAATCATGCTAACTACAGTTGGAATAATCTAATGAGACTGAGTGAGGGATCAAGTGTTTCAGTTTCTGCCCCTTTGTTTGTATACTTTAGGGACTTTCAAAGTATCTTTGACCTATGGCTTTCTATAGGGTCAAAGTACTAGAAGTTCCTTTTTGCTACTATCTGGATTCAGAAGTTGCTACCAAAGCACCCTTTTTTCTTGTGGAGGTTGGCTTAAGGAAGATTATCTACTCTAGACACATTGCACTCCATTGAGTACCTCAACCTGTCTTTATTCTCATTGTATCATCAGAAGCCTAAGGGCCCTCAACATCATGTATTCTTAGGATGTACCTATAGGAAACAGGTTTTAAGGCTCCTTCACCTTCCTTTTTAAGGATCTTAGATGGCTTAGAAGATTTCTGTTTATATGGCGGAAAGGGAAGTAGGATCATATGTTCTGGTGCACACTTTGTGTCACCTTTGGAAGGAGAGAAATAGAAGAATTTTAAAAAAAATAGGATCATGGCTAGCCAGAATTTATGCTTGATTATTACAGCATATCCTCAACTTGGCACTAGGTGCTTTATTGGTCACTTAGTTTTTTTAATAAGGCTATCTTCTTTTTTTTTGCTTTTTTCTAGATGGAATGAGTCTTTCCCTTTTATTTTGTACTGACCTTTATTGGTTCTCTTTTGGATGAAATGAAACACATTCAATCTAAAAAAACAAAGAATGGCTACCTCAAATCTACCACAATCCATACAAAATCCAAGTAAGTCTACTTCAAAGAATCAAGACTGACTGCTATTTGGGGAAAATTGAAGACCGGTCTTCGTTTGTATCATGATCCAACCACGTAATTGATGGAAAAACTCTTGTACTTAAGCTAAATGAAGCAAGGAAATCACATTGTGGATGAATATTAGTAATATCTCAAACAAACCATGAGAAGAATGATGTATTTGTGAAGAAGCCGTTTATCGAAGTACTAAGGGAGAATCACCAAATACCAATTAAGCTTCAATATAATGAATCAATGAGTGACTTATTTGTGAAAGAAAGGTTGGTTAAATGTACCTTAAGGCTGGAAAATACCCCATCCTACAGCTTTAACAATCAAGGCCAGGGTTTGACTCGAGATCCTCTCACATCGGCCGCATAAGAGGGAAAGTGATAGGCGGCTTTGGACCTAACCAGGCGTATTCAAATATGACTTTTAATCTTAATGAACGGGGATTGGATGCCTCAAATAAACCACAATCCATACGAAATCCAAGTAAGTCTACTTCAAATATTCAATAGCATATGCTGGAAGAGACTGATTGCTACTAGGGAAAGATTGAAGATAGGGAATCGTTTGTATCATGTTAAAACCATGTTCTTGATAGAAAAATACTCTTACTTAATCTGTATAAAGAAAAGAAATTAAAAAGTTGATGAATGTTTCCAATATCTCGAACTACCATGAGATGAGTTAGTATGATTCATTTGGCATGAACCAGTTCATTGGAACTAGGGGAGAATCTCCAAATACCAGTTAAACTTGAACATTATGTATCAATTAGGGATATATCGGTGAAAGATAGGTTTCTTGAAAGTACCGTATAGCAGAAAAAGATCTAAACCTATGGCTTTAAAAATCAAAGGCTAGGGTTTGACTCTAGATCTTCTAATTTCGGCCTAGTAAAATGGAAAGTGATGGGCTCCTGCCCAAACGTATTAAAATTAGACTTTTAGTCTTAATGAATATAGAATAGCTGCCTAAAATCAATCACAATTCACAAGAAATCCAGGTAAGTCTACTTCAAATAATTAAGAGCATATGCTGGAAGAGACTACAAATTGCTACTTGGGGAAGATTGAAGACCTAGCTTCATGTGTATCATGTTCCAACCACGTATTTGTTGGAAATACACTCATACTTAAGCATTATGAAGCAAGGAAATTGTAATGTGGATATTTATTGGAAATATCTAATACTAACCTTGAGAAGGGTTGATATGCGAGACTGCTAGAGGATGATGCATTTGTGAAGAATCGGTTTATCGAAAGACTAGGGGAGAATCTCTAAATACTGGTTAAGTTTGAACTTTAAGTACCAATGATGGATGTATTGGTGAAATAAGGGTTTTTTCAATGTACCATAAGGTAGAAAAGACCCCAACCTACTACTTTAAAAATCAAAGGCCAGGGTTTGACTCAGAATCTTCTCACTGAAGCCGAAGAAGAGGGTCAATGATGGGCAGCTTTGGTTCTACCCTTATATATTCGATTCTGACATGTTGTCCTAATGATGAAGAATGGCTTCCTCTAATAAACCACAATCCATCCAAAATCCAAGTACAGTTCAAACAACCAAGAGCATATGCTGGATGAGATTGTCTGCTACTTGGGGAAGATTGAAGACCGAGCTTCATTTGTATCATGTTCTAACCCAGTACTTGATGGAAAAACACTCGTATTTAAGCAATATGAAGCAAGGAAATTGCACCGTGATGAATATTGGCAATGTCTCGAACTAACCATGACAAGGGTTGGTATGTAAAAGAATGATGCATTTGTACAAAACCTACTTATCAAAGGACTAAGGGAGAATCTCTAAATACCAATTAGGCTTCACCATAATGTATCAATAAAGGGCTTAATGGTGAAATAAAGGTTGGTTAAAAGTACCTTAAGGCCAAAAAAGACCCCATATTATAGCTTTAACAATCAAATGCCAGAGTTTGATTCAGGATCTTCTAAACTTCTACCAAGGAAGTGGCACTGTGATGGGTGGCTATCTTAAAAACCTATATTATTAGTCCTAATCAATGAAGAATGACATCCTTAAATCAAGAACAATCCATGTGAAATAGATGTAAGACTAGTTCAAAGAATCAAGAGCCTATACTTGAAGAGACTGATTGCTACTTGGGAAAGCTTGAAGATCGAGCTTCATTTGTATCACGTTCCAACCTTGCATTTGATTGAAAAACACTCGTACTTAAGTAATATGAAGAAAGAAAATCACATTGTGGTGAATATTGGCAATGTCTCGAAATAACCATGACAAGGGTTGGGATGCAAAACAATGATGCATTTGTAAAGAACCTATTTATCAAAGGACTAAGGGATAATATCTAAATAGTGATTAGGCATCAACATAATTTATCAATGAAGTATTTAATGATGAAAGCAAGGTTGGTTAAAAGTACCTAAAGGCTGAAAAAGACCTCATATTAAAATTACCTATCCATGCGTATTAAAATCCTAGTATTAGTCCTAATAAATGAAGAATGACAGCCTCAAATAAAGAACAATCCATGTGAAATATCAGCAAGTCTGGTTCAAAGAATCAAGAGCCTATGCTTGAAGAGACTGGTTGCTAATTGGGAAAGCTTGAAGACCGGACTTCATTTGTATCAAGTTCCAACCAAGTACTTAATGGTAAAATATCGTAATTAAGAAATACGAAGCAAGGAAATATTGGCAATATCTTGTACTAACCATGGCAATGGTAGGTTTGCGAGAGGATGATGCATTTGTGAAGAACCAGTTTATCAAAGAATTAAGGGAGAATTTCCAAATGCCGATTAAGCTTCAATATGATCTATCAATGAGTGAAATATTTGTGAAAGAAAGTTTGGTTCAAAATACCTTAAGGCCTAAAAGACCCAATATTACAGCTTTAACAATCAAATGCTAGGGTTTGACTCGAGATTTTCTAACTTTGGCCAAGAAAGAGGCACTGTGATGGGCGGCTGTGGTCCTACCTAGACGTATTAAAATCCTATTTTTAGTCCTAATGAACTAATAATGTCTTACTCAAATCAACAAAAAACCATGTCAAATCAGAGTAAGTCTAGTTCAAGAAATCAAGAGAATATGCTTGAAGAGATTGATTGCTATTTGGGAAAGATTGAAAATCAAGCTTCGTTCGTATCATATTATAACATTGTACTTGATGAAAAAACACTAGTAATAAAGAAAAATTATGCAAGGAAACTTCACCATGGATGAATTTTGGCAATATCTCGAACTATCAATGAGAAGGGTTGATATGCGAGAGGATGATGCATTTGTGAAGAACCTTCTTATCAAAGAACTAAGGGAGAATATCCAAATACCGATTTAAATTAAATATAATGTAACAATACGTGCATTTTTTAAAAGAAAAGGTGTTAAAAGTACCTTAAGGCTGAAAAAGGTCCTATCCTACATCTTTAACTATCAATGACCAGTGTTTGACTTGGCATCTTTTAACTTCGGCCAAGTAAGAGAGAAAGTGATAGGTAGCTTTGGTCCTACACAGAAGAATTCAAATCCAACTTTTAGTCTTAATGAACAGAGAATGACTGCCTCAAATATGTCACAATCTATACGAAATCCAATTAAGTCTACTTTAAAGAATCAAGAGCATATGCTGGAAGAGACTGATTGCTACTTGGGGAAGATTGAAGACCGAGGTTCATTTGTAATATGTTCCAACCACATACTTGATGGAAAAACACTCATAATTAAGCTATATGGTACAAGGAAACCACATCGTGGATGAATATTAGAAATATCTTTAACTAACCATGAGAAGGGATGGTATGCCAGAGGATGATGCATTTGTGAATAACCAGTTTATGGAGGGACTGAGGGAAAATCTATAAATACCGGTTAAGCTTCAATATTAAGTATCAATGATGGATGTATTGGTGAAAAAATGGGTTGGTTGAAAGTACCGTAAAGAATAAAAAGACCCCAACCTATGGATTTAAAAATCAAAGGTCAGGGTTTGACTCGCGATCTTCTCAGTTTGGTCGAAAAAGGGTTAGTGATGGGCTACTGTGGTCCTAATTAATGAATAATGACTACCTCTAATCAACCACAATCCATCCAAAATCCAAGTAAGTAGAGTTCAAACAATCAAGAGCATATGCTGGATGAGACTGTTTGCTACTTGGGGAAGATTTGAAAACCAGGCTTTTTTGTACCATGTTCCAACCATGTACTCGTAGGAAAAATACCCGTTCTTAAGCAATATGAAGAAATTAAATCACATCATGATGAATATAGGCAATGTCTTAAACTAACTATGAGAAGGGTTGATCTACAAAAGATTGATGCATTTGTAAAGAACCTATTTATCAAAGGATTAAGGGAGAATCTCCAAATACCGATTAGAATTCAATAAAATGTATCAATTAAGGATTTATTGGTGTAATAAAGATTGGTTCAAAGTACCTTAATGAAAAAAGAGCCCATGTTACAATTTTAACAATAAAATGTCAAGGTTTTACTTAGGATCGAAAACTTCGGCCAAGGAAGGGGTGATGGGCGACTGTTGTCCTACCCAGACGTATTAAAATCCTAGTTATAGTCCTAATTAACAAGGAATATATGTCTCAAATCAACAAAAATCCATGTGAAATAACAGTAAGCCTAGTTTAATGAATCAAGAGCATATGCTGGAATAGACTGATTGCTACTTAAGAAAGTTTGAAGACCACGCTTCATTTGTATGTTGTTCCAACCACGTACTTGATAATAAAAACTTGTACATGCTTCATACTGCTTAAGTATGCGTATTTTTTCATTATATGTTGTTTGAATATGATACAAATGAAGCCCGGTCTTCAATCTTTTCCAAGTAGCAATTAGTCTCTTGTAGCATATTCTCTTTATTCTTTGAAGTAGACTTACTTGGTTTTTGGATGGATTGTGGTTGATTTTAGGAACACATTCTTTGTTCATTATGACTAATAGTAGAATTTGAATACGTTTGGGTAGGACCAAAGCTGCCAATCACTGTCCTTCTTACTCGGCGGAACTTAGAAGATCCCGAGTCAAATCCTAGCCTTTTGATTGTGAAAGCTATAGGATGGTTTTTTTTGTCCTTAATGTACTTTCAACTAACTTTTATTTAACCAATAAGTCCCTCAATGGCACATTATGTTGAAGCTTAATAGGTATTTGGAGATTCTCCCTTATACTTTTAATAACCAGGTTCTTCACAAATGCATCATTCTCCCGCAGTATTGCATACAAACCCTTCTTATGGTTAGTTCGATATATTGCCAATATTTAACCACGTTGAAATTTCCACTCTTTGTACAAGAATTTTCCCATAAACTACCTGGTTGGAACATGATGCAAATGAAATCCAGTCTTCAATCTTTTCCTAGTAGCAATTAGTCTCTTCCAGCATATGCTCTTGATTCTTTGAAGTAGACTTACTTGGATTTCAGATGGATTGTGGTTGATTTGAGGCATCCATTCTTCGTTCATTATGAAAAAGTGGGATTCGAATGAATCTGGGTTGGACCACAGTTTCCCATCATTATCCTTCTTCCTCGGCCGAAATTAGAATATCCCGAGTCAAACCCCGGCCATTGATTTTTAAAGTCGTAGAATGGGGCTTTTTCGACCTTAAGGTACTTTCAACAAACCATTTTTTCACCAACAAATCCCTCATAAATACATTATGTTAAAGCTTAACCAGTATTTAGATATTCCCCTTAGTCCTTTGATAAGCCGGTTTTTCACAAATGCTTTATGCCTTTTTAGTCTTGCATAACAACCCTTCTCCTTATTACTTCGAGATATTGCCAATATTAATTCACAATACAATTTACAATATTAAGTTTGATTTTTTTCACTTCAAGTATATGGTTGGAACATGATACAAATAAAGCCCTTTCTACAATATTTCCCAATTAACAATCGGCCTTTTCCAGGATATGCTCTTGATTCTTTGAAGTATACTTACTGGATTACGAATGGATTTTGGTTGATTTGACGCAGCCATTATTTTCTCATTAGGACTAAAAGAAGTATTTAAATAAATTTGGGTGGGACCACAGCAGCCCATCATTGTCCCTCTTCCTCGGCCTAAGTTAGAAGATACCTAGTCAAACCCTGGCCTTTGATTGTTAAACCTATAGGATGAGGGTTTTTTCTGTCCTAAGGTAATTTTAACCAACATTGATTTTAGAAATAAGTCCCTCATTGATACATTATGTTGAATCTTAACCAATATTTAGAGATTCTGCCTTTGTCCTTCGATAAAATGTTCTTTACAAATGCATCATCCTCTTTCATACCAATGCTTCTTTTGGTTAGTTCAAGATATTTCAATATCCATCCACGGTGCGATTTCCATGCTTAATATTGTTTAAGTACAAGTATTTTACCATTAAGTATGTAGTTGGAACATGATACAATCAAAGCCCAATCATAAATCATCCTCAAGTAGCAATCAGACTCTTCCAACAAATGCTCTTGATTCTTTGATAGGGACTTATTTGGATTTCAGATGTATTGTGGCTAATTTAAGGCAGCTATTATTTGTTCATTAGGACTAAAATAAAATTTGAATACCTCTGGGTAGGACCAAAACTACCCATCCCTGTCCCTCTTTCTCAGTCTAAGTGAGAAGAACCTGAGTCAAACCGTGTCCTATGATTGTTAAAGCCGTAGGATGGGGTCTTTTTTTGGCCATAAGGAACTTTCAACTATCCTTGTTTTCACCAATAAATCCCTCATTTATACATATGTAAATGATTAACCAGTATTTGGAGTTCTTCGGTAAACTGATTATTCACAGATGCATCTCGCAGTCTAGCACATCAACTATTCTTATGGTTAGTTCGAGATATTGCCAATTTCATCCACATTTCAATTTTATTTATTCATATTGCTTGAGTTTGAGTTTTTTCCCATCAAATACATTTTAGAATGTGCTACAAACGAACCTCAGACTTCATTCTTCCCACATATGCTCTTCATTCTTTGCACTAGACTTACTTGGATAAAAGATGGATTGTGTTTGATTTGAGGCAGACATTATTCATTCACTAGGACTAAAAGTACGATTGGAATATGTTTGGGTAGGACAACAGCTGCCCATCATTGTCACTCTTCCTCAGTCAAAGTTTGAAAATCTAGAGTCAAACCCCGACCTATTATTGGGAAAGCCGTACGATGGGGTCTTTTTCCGCATTCAGGTACTTTAAAAAAACCTTGATTTCACCAATATATCCCTAATTTATTCATTATGTTTAAGCTTAATTGGTCTTTGGATATTCTCCAATAGTTCTTCGATAAAATGGTTTTTAAAAATGTATCATCCTCTCGCAATCTCGCATGCCTACCCTTCTCATTGTAAGTTGAAGATATTGCTAATATTTATCCACGTTGCAATTTCCTTGCTTCACATTGCTTAAGTATAAGTATTTTCCATCAATTAAATGGTTGGAATATGGTACAAACGAAGCCAAGACTTCAATCTTTCCCTAGAAGCAATTAGTCTTTCCCCCATATGCTCTGTATTTGTTAAACTAAGCATACTTGGATTTCATATGAATTGTGGTTGATTTGAGGAATCCATTATTTTTTCATTAGGACTAAAACTAGGATTCGAATATGTCTAGGTAGCTTCATAGCTGTCCATCACTGTCTCTGTTTCTAAGCTGAAGTTAGAAGATCCCGAGTCTAACCCTGGATTTTGATTGTTAAAGCAATGCAAAGGGGGTTTTTTTTTCCAGAATTAAGGTACTTTCAAGAAACCTTGATTTCACGAATAAATCCCTCATTTATACATTATTTTGAAACTTAGCTGGTATTTTGATATTCTTTTTTAGTCATTTGATAAAATAGTTTTTCACAAATGCATCATCCATTCACAATCTCTTTCATCAAACTTTTTCATGGTAAGTTTGAGATATTCCTAATATTTATGCATTTTGTGATTTGATTGTTTCATATTTACTATGTACGAGTGTTTTTCTATCAAGTACGTTATTGGAACCTGATATAAAAGAAGCACGGTCTTCAATCCTTACTCATAATCAGCCTCTTCTAGCATATGTTCTTAATTATTTCAATTAGAATTACTAGGATTTTCAGATGGATTATGCTTGATTTGAGGTAGGCATTGTTCGTTTTATTAGGACTAAAAGTAGCATTGAATATGTCTGGGTATGACCACAGCTGCCCATCACTTTCTCTCTTCCTTGGCCAAAGTAGAAGATCTCGAGTCCAACGGTAGGCATTGATTATTAAAGCTATAGGATGGGATCTTTTTCAGCTATAAGGCACTTTCAACAAAAATTGCTTTCACAAATAAATCCTTTATTGATACATTATGTTGAAGTTTAATTGGTATTGGGAGATTCTCCCTTAGTCTCTTAATAAACAAGTTCTTCACAAATGCATCGTCCTCTTACATACCAACCCTTCTCATGGTTAGTTTAAGATATTGCCAATATTCATCCACAGTGATATTTCTTACTTCATATTGCTTAAGTACGATTGTCTTTCAATCAAGTACGTTGTTGGAACATGATACAAACGAAGCCCAATCTTCAATCTTTCCCAAGTAACAATTAGACTCTTCCAGCATATGTTCTTGATCTTTGGAGTAGACTTACTTATATTTCAGATGAGTTGTGGTTGATTTGAGGAAGTCATTTTCATTCATTAGGACTAAAAGTAAGATTTGAATATGTCTAGGAAGGATCACAGTTGTTCATCCTTGACCCTTTTCCTCGGTCGAAGTGAGAAGATCTTGATGAAAACCCTGACCTTTCATTGTTAAAGCCATTGGCTGGGGTCTATGTCGACCTTACGACATTTTCAATGGACCTTTCTTTCACCAATAAATCCCTCATTTAAATTATGTTGAATCTTAACGGGTATTTTGAAACATCCCTTAGCCTTCGATAAACCGGTTCTTCACAAATGCATCATCCTCTTGCAGTCTCGCATACCAACCTTTTTTATGGTTAGTTTGAGATATTGTCAATATTCATCCACGCTGCAATTTTCTTTCTTTATATTGATTTAGTATGAGTATTTTTTTTAATCTAGTACATGGTTGGAATGTGATGATACAAATGAAGCCCGATCATCAATCTTTCCTAAATAGCAATCAGTCTCTTTCAGTATATGCTCTTAATTATTTAAACTAGAGTCATTTGGATTTCGTATTGATTTTGGTTAATTTGAGGTAGCCATTCTTCATTCATTAGGACTAAAATTCGTATTTGAATATGTCTAGGTAGGACCACAACCGCTCATCAATATCCCTTTTCCTCGGCCGAAGTTTGAAGATCCCAGGTTAAACCCGAGCCTTTGATTTTTAAAGTTGTAGGATGGGGACTTTTTAAGCCTTAAGGTACTTTAAACCAACCATTCTTTCACAATAAGTTACACAATGGTATATTATGTTTAATATACACCGGTATTTTGAAATTCTCCCTTAGTACTTCGATAAATTAGTTTTTCACAAATGCATCATCCTATTATAGTCTCACATACTAACCCTTATCATGGTTAGTTCGAGATATTCCCAATATTCATCAACATTGTGATTTATTTTCTTCATATTTCTTAAGTGAATGTGTTTTTCCATCAAGTACATTGTTGGAATATGATGCAAAACAAGCCTGATCTTCAATCTTTCCTTAGTAATAAATCTTTTTCAGCAGATGCTCTTGATTTTTTAAACTGGACTTACTTGGATTTCAGATTAATTGTGGTTGATTTGACATAGCCATTCTTCGTTCAGTAGGAATAAAATTTGGATTTGAATATGCCTTGGTAGGACCACATTTGGCCATGATTATCCCTCTTCTTGGCCGAAGTTAGAAGACACCGAGTCAAACTCGGGCCTTTGATTGTTAAAGCTGTGTGATGGGGTTATTTTCAACCTTAAGGTACTTTCAACCAACCCTAATTTCACTAATAAATCACTCATTAATACATTATGTTGAAGTTTAATCTAGATTTGGAGATTCACCCTTAGACCTTCGATACGGAATTCCTTCACAAATCCATCAACTTTTCGCATACCCACCCTTCTCATGGTTAGTTTGAGATATTGCAAACGTTCATCCATGGTGCAATTTCCTTGCTTCATATTGCTTAAGTACAATTTTTTTCCGACAAGTAAGTGGTTGGAACATGATACAAATGAAGCTTAGTCTTCAATGTTTCTCATGTAGCAATCACCATATGCTCTTGATTTTTTTGAACTAGACTTACTTTGATTTCACATAGATTGTTGTTGATTTGAGTCATCCATTATTCATTCATTAAGACTAAATGTAGGATTTGAATATATCTAGGCAGGATCAGAGCCGCCTATCACTGTCCCTCTCACTAGGCTTGGAGTAAGAAGATTCTGAGTCAAACCCAGGCCTTTGATTATTAAAGCCGTAGGATTTGATCTTTTTTGGCCTTAAGTTACTTTCAACCAACCTTTCTTTCACCAATTATTCACTCATTGATACATTATGTTGAAGCTTAATTTGTATTTGGAGATTCTCCCTTAGTGTTTATAATCAGGTTCTTCACAAATGCATCATCCTCATGCATACCACCCTTCTCATGGTTAGTTCAAGATACTTCAAAAATTTATTTTTCATATTGCTTAAGTACGAATGTTTTTCAATCAAGTACATGGTTTGATCGTGATATAAACGAAGTCCGGGCTTCAATCTTTCTCAAGTAGCAATCAGTCTCTTCCAGCATATGCTCTTGATTCTTTGAACTATACTTACTTTGATTTCAGATGGATTGTGGTTGATTTGGGGCAGCTGTTCTTTGTTCATCATGACTAAAAGTCAGAATTTAATATGTCTAAGTAGGACAACAACTTCCCATCATTATCGCTCTTTCTCAGTCGAAGTGATAAGATCACAAGTCAAACCCTAGCCTTTTATTGTTAAAGCTGTTGGATGGGGTGTTTTCAAAAATAAATCCCTCATTGATACATTATTTTATGAAACTTTTGTATTTATATATGATCAAACTTGTAAATTTTGGCTTTCTGTCCTAGCCTTTACATAAAAACAAAACAAGAAACACTAATACTTACATGTAAAAATAAATTCTAAGTGCCAAAAATATTCCTATTCCTATTCAATTTTCTCCTTCCAATTACTCTAGCTTCTCCATTTGCTTTCATTTACTATTTGCACCACAATATTTTTGCTTTTAACTTTTCTTTTTTGAATATTCTGTTATTCCTTTCCAGCCAAATTTTGTATAGAGTTGTTGTCCTAAGCATAATCTTATTTTGTTGTCCTCTCCTTGCCATCATTAGAAGTATCATTTGTATAGAGTTCTTCACCTTCTACGGCTTCAACCTTTGGAATATTTCATTAAAGTATCCACAATTAGCAAATAAGTGGCCTGTTGTCTCTTCTTTGTCATCTTCACATAAGCTACAAAATTTTCAATTCTCCATGATCCCTATTTTCTGAAGTCGGTCCACTGTAGGCAGATTTCCCCTCAGCAGGAGCCAAATGAAAGTTCTATGTTTTGGCTGCACTTTCCTATGCTAGTTAACTTTCCTGTAAGCTTCTTTCTTTTTCACTCCTTTCAATTCATCATAGAATATTATTATTTTCAGCTCCCTTTATTTATTCACACAGTTCTTCAAAGTTGCAAAATAATTATCCTTAAATTTGCATATCTGCTTACAGTTCCAACTGCTATCTGAACCTGCATTGTTCCCGCTGAAATTTCCCTTTTTGATGTAGAATTCCTGAACCCACTTGATCCAGAGAATGTCTTTCTTGGCATGTAAGTCCCACACATTCTTGCATTATTCAGTAGTGAGGGATCTTTCAGACCTATTCCTCCCCCACTTTTACCTTTGCACATTGTGTCCTAAGCAGCTGGATAGTCAACCTTTTTACCTTCCTCCCTTCCCCATAAAAAGTTTCTACAAATATTCACCAGTCTCTTGAATACTCTTTGGGATGCTTATTATACTAGCCTAATAACCAACCATACTCAACAAGATAGAGTTTATCATTTACACCTTACCTGCATATATAGTGCATACTGTTGGAGTTCCAACTGATTAATATCTTTTCCTGATCATTTCCACAAGTTGATCACAATCCTGTTTCCTTCATTTTGTGTCAGATAAAGGTACCCTGAAAGAATTTGGAAATTTTCTTTTCTAACATTTAGAACATCAGCAAGCAACTGCTTCCTCTTCTTCCATCCTTGAGAAGAAGTGAATGGTGGATTTCCAATCACTGATAGCCAAGCCTGCAACCTCCACAAATTAATTTAGGCATCTTTTAATCCCATTCATTGACTTTTGATCAGCTGCACTAAAAATAAGCAAATCATCTGCAAAAGCTAATGAGTGTACTTCTGCTTTACTGCTTCTTTGACGAAAAATAATCCTTTCTCCTTATACTGTTGAGTCAGAATTCTTGTCAAATACTCCACACAGATTACAAATAATAGAGGTGAAAGAGGGTCCCATTGCGTTACCCCTCTTTTCCCATCAAAAGTTCCTTTCCTCCTTCCATTGAAGATTAGACTCATGTTTGAATCCACTGTGCTCCTTTGAATCTAATCAATCATCAAATTTGGAAATTTAGCTGCTTTCGCCAATCAAAAAAATCCCAGTTTATACAGTTAAATGCTTTGCTTATATCCACCTTTACTACACAACCATATTTTATTCCTCTTACATTGTATTTGTGCAGCAGCTCCCATTGTCAACAAATTGTTATGAGTTATGTTTCTTTCCCTTATGAATGATCCTTGATTTTTATTGCTTATATCAGGCAGTACTTCACCAATTATAGTGCAGATAGTTTTTGTGATCACCTCATACACCACTGAGCAGCATGAGATTGACCTGTAGTTTGATGCTTTATTAGGGTTTTGCACATCAAGGACGCTACTGCTTCACTCAATAGATCAAGAATTTTCTCACCCCTGAAGAAACTATTTATAGCATTTGTTAAACTGGTTCCAGTGATTTCCCATGTGTTTCTAAAAAAAGTGGCTTGTAAATCCATCTCTTCCAGGACTTTTACATGTATCCATAATGCTTTCTTAACCTCTTGATCAGTGATTGGTTTTATCAGATTGGCTTGCTGTGATACACTCAGTACATTCAGAATCCAACTTATAGCTGTATAGAACAGTTTTTTAGGCCGGCCTCCCGCATGTAACCATTGAATCTTAGCCTTTGTTGTAGAAATTGGAACTTTACTTCCTCCTGTTTATCCAGCTTTTTCATTGCCTCATTCTCCTTTTCCTTTTCCTGTCTCTTCTTATCTCGTAGGTTTTCATTCATATCAGACTGTGCTTTCATCCACCTATCATTAGCTTCCCCAACTCTTTTCCCAATTTCTGAAAACTCTTTTTTATTTAGAAGTTCCAGTGGCCTTTACAATTCCTTCAGCAACTCTTCTAATTCTATCATGCTTCCATTTGTTCTCCAAATACTTCTTACTGTCAACTCGACAAACTCCACATATTATAATATTTGAAACTTCTCCTCTCAGCATTTTCTGCTTCCTGCCAGTGGAGTATCAGGGGGTGGTGATCAGACATATTGTTTGCTTTTACCTCACAATAAGCTGATGCTAACACTTTGATCCGCTCTTGGTTTATTACTTCTCTATCAATTTTACTCTGTATCATTTCCTCCTCACTTCTATTTTACCAGGTGAACTTTGGACCAACTTACCTGATTTCCAGCATCAATTTTTTATCAAGAAACTCCTAAAAATCATATGTTTCTTTTTACCAATTTCATTTCCTCCTTTCCCGTCCTCCTATTTCGGCAGTGAGCTAAATTTTCTCACAATCACCCAATGCGTGTCATCTCTTACCAATCCTACTAGATGATCCCACATTTTCTTCCTTTCTTTAATCCCATTTTGGCCATAAAAAACTGTCACATGAACATCCATTCATTGATCCCCATACTAATTACTTTAATTTCAAAGTAATATGTTCTACATGCCAGCCATATATAACCTCTATTAGCAATCAGACTATTTGTTCTTAGTTCCCAACATAGTTCAATTATTATTCCACCTCTATTAGAAATTAGACTATTTGCATCTCCTCATTCAACTCTTAACACTTTTCTTATAGCTCTCATTCCCTTGCCGACTAGCCTGAAAGCTTCCTCCACCTTTTCCTTCCCCTTTTGCTTGTTTTTATCATCCTGTCTATCAGCTTCCGTTTACTTAGAATTTTTTCCCATCATTTCCCGTCTCCTCACAGGATCAGTCCTTTTTACTCTTCTATTTTTTACTCTTCTGAATCACATCCTTCCGCTTCCCGCATTCAATTTATTAATGGCCCATTAGTTCACAACCTTTAAATTTTATAGGCGCCTATTCAAAGACAAATCACCTGACTCACTATCACTGATCATAAACTCCATCTGAATTCTTGCATAATCCAGTCCGTCCTTATCTTTTTTCATTCTATCCATCAATGGCCAACCTAGTTAGCTTAAGATCTTACCGTTAATGGTTGGTTTCCAGTATATCAAAGGCAAACATGGCATTTTTACCCAAACTGGAACTGATTTGGGTTCTTCTACATAAAAAATTCCATCCTAGTTATGAATTAAATCCGGCATACCATCAAATAATGTGATCCCCCTCTCTACTACCTTAGCTTTCTGAATTAGTGTATGGAACTTAGCCAAGAACAAGTCATTTTTCAGAAGCCATACCTTTTGGACTTTTTGACACCATATCCTTGTAAAAGAAGCCCTTTATCACCTTGAATGGTGGATGACTACCAAGGACTTTGTAGATAGTAGTTGTCTCCCACTGCTTGATGTTGTCCCGTACATCTTCCTCTGTTATCTCTCCCATTATTAATCCTTTGATATCCATGATGTGTCCATTTTATACGGTTATTTTAGGACATTTTGAATTCACTTTTGTACACTTTTTTGCTCTATGTGTGGCAATTTGCCTTGAAATTCTCTAAGGAGAGTTAAAAGCAACTTTGTGCTTTTATCACTTTTCTAGAGGATTTTGTGTAACAAGGGAATTGTTGAAAGACTTTGAAGACTATCTTTGAAGATTTGAAGACTTACATGTGAGCTTTGAAGAAGGCCATTCATAAGAATGGTAGAAGAAGGAATGTCACTTACAAAGTGGTAGAAGATAAAGTTAAGAAGGAGATCAAAGTAGAGGATGAAGAAATGATCTTAGTTTTGAAGCAGAGTTCTGATAATTATGCAAGAAGAACCAGCCTCCAAGGATGGCATCATTGGATTCATCTTCTCGAGTACTATAAAAATGACTACAAGAACTCCTAAAATGGATCAACGGTTTACCCGGAGGAATGAAAACAAAAGGAGTTGAAAGTTGGACTGGACTCTGTCACGAGTCGCGACGCAACTGTCGCGCTCGCGACAGATGACCAGAATTTTGTTTTTTATTCCCCTTTTTCTTGTATTATAAATAGCACTTCATCCTCTCATTTCTTATCTTTCTTGGCCCGACTCGGGGGCTTAAAATCCCTAGTTTTCTTCATCTTTTCTTAGTTTTTCTCATTTCATCCATGAATCTTTGTAAATATTTTTTCTATGTTATGTGTTTTCATTATCTAGCTTAGTTAACTACTTGGGAGCATTTGATTGAGGATTCCTTAGCTATGTCTTGAGAATCCATATCTATCTACTTAATGCTTTCGCTATTGTGTATTTATTGCTCTTGAATTTGATTGTTAAATGATTAATGGTGTTAGAAGAATGAGTATATAAATTGCTTGTATGATTATGTGTTAGGGTTTGGAGAAATTAGCTACTTCTCCTTTGCTTTGATATGAAATCCAAGAGCATGATTTAGAGCTTCTAATGTTGTTGATGATTTGATGAATGCTAGATAAATGTGATAATGTCGAATTCTTTGTCATGTTTGTTTTGTGTAGCAAATGAGATAGGTTTATGAGCGTTGAACGTTCTAGGCTAATCTTGTATAAATGCATGAATTGGTTCAATGCTTAGACATGGTGTAGTGTTTATAAGTGTTACCAAGCTTGTTGATTCTTCGTGCTTACTTTTAGGTGTTGAACGACTAAAGGGGTCATTAGTGAGGTTTAGCTAGAGATGTCGAATTCACTCTTGTAAACCACTATCAAAGAAGAATGGGAGATTTATCTTCACAACAAGTAGTAAAGGTGTTGAATAGGTTATATATTCGATGATAGATAGAAGGTTTGGAAGTATAAGTCAATTGCCCCCCAAGACTCCGTAATTCGTACTTAACCTCATTTTAGTGATTGTATGCTCTATTAGTTTAATTTGCCTTTAGATTCATAACTTGGAAAACCAATCCAAAAGACCTCCCCTCTTTATGTGCTTTTATATGTATGCATATATCTATATCTAGCATAATATTTACCATTATATAAGCAAACACTTGGGAATATCCCTTGTCTCTGTGGACGACCCCGACTTGCCACGATCTACTTAATTATAGTTAGTAAGAAAAAGTGGCTTAAAATAGTATCTTTGAGAGGTTCGGCGACAACCTCCCAAATCTTAGGTGAGTAACCACACGAGGTGATTCTACCTTCCTATTTGGTAAAACACCTAATATTCTATCTAACCACCAACAAAGCATGATAGAAATTGGCTTAAAATGTGCAAGGAAATAGAAAATTACCATCTGAAATCCCCCAAACTTAGACTCTTACTCTTCCTTGAGTAAGAACGAATAAAGCCCTTGAATGGTTTTCTAAGCTCTATATCCCAAACACAATCAACACCCTTATTCCTAGAACTACCCTAAACCAGAACATAAAGGTTCACCAACCTTCATATCCCAACCCAAAGATTTCTAATAACCAAAACAACAAAACTTCACGCCATATAACTGTGAGGTATGAAAATCCAAAGAAAAACAAGAATATAGCTTACGCTACCTAAAAGTCCCACAAATAGGCAAAAATAAGAAAGAGCATAAAACTTTATCAATAAATAAGAACATTTACAGGAATATCGTAATATTGAATTTTTTATGAATAAATGTACATGAATATATTTTTAATTTATTTGGAATTTTCTTATTTGGTCAAAAGTGGGCTAATTTTTTATGCTAGTGGATTGGAAAAAAGATAGGCCCATCCTTAGTTAGATCAATGTCAGGTAACAATATTTCGAATATCGGTCTTACCAACATGCCAACTGACATCACAAACTCGTGGTGGATTTTCCCATGGTTCAAAACGACATTGTTTCAAAATGTCTATATATAGGGTGACCCATCTCAGAATCAGTTCAAACGCATGAACTTTCAAATTTCCCTCGAATTCCAAAGGTTTCCCACCCTTTCTTCTTCCCTCATCCAACAGGTAAGTTTTCTCAATGGTTACAAATTCTTGTTGAAGTATTATCTTGTTCAAATTGTTTTAATTTAGATGTGTTTAATGTGTTCTTGTAAGTGTTTGTGTTTTTATAAGTTGTATAGTATGAGAATTTGTGAACTTTGTTTATGTTTAATGTTAAGTTACTCCTCATGTTGTGTAATTCTTTTAAGTTCCATGTTTTGAGATATTGTGTGGGTATTATTCAATGGATCATATGAATATGCTAATAGGAATTCTCGATGCATGCAACGCCAGTCACCTATCGATTACCCCTCGTTGTTATCAAATGATGACCGACGTCGACCTATCATGTCGATAAGCTATCGGTTGTTATGTTTGGTTTAGGGTTTCACTTTAAATGCAGAGTCGGTAACCCGTAGGTTTGTATGTTCGGTTAGATCGACCTACAACAATTACTAACCATGGCTGATGTTGCACATTTTAGTATTTCTTGCAAATCTCATAGAGTTGATTTACTTTAAAATTTTCTAAATAGTACCAATATTTTAAAATTTAGGGGTTATGGCTAGCAATGGTTCATCGAATCGGTCCAATTTCGAGGTGAGAGCGATTTATATTAAGTATACAGACACATACACATATAAATATATAAGCTACATATTTATTTTAATTGATAATTACTTATATGCACAATTATTGATATATAAAATTTCATTTTTTCTATAGTTAACCGTGCAACATAGGTCCTCAGAGCCTACAATCATTCCTCTTTACCAACACACAATGTCATTGGATAACCCCCGTTTTCACTGCACCTTGAAATAACTTAACTTCGGGGTTAACCCTACCATGGTAAGGCCTACATCTAATTTGATTTTTGTTTAACATTTAAAATAATAATTGCAAATACAGTAACTATAATTTTCTATTTATCATTCAATACATCCCGATGGACATGATAGCACATCTACCAAGTGACAAGACCCCAGATGTCTTGAGGTGCTACAGAAGAGAGTGGAACATGATGTAACACCCCAGATCCAGAACCCACTTGCTAAATGCAAGTATCGGGTAGGACTGGGTGTGCTACCGAGAATCCAACGGATCAGATTATTCAATTGCGGTAATGAGCAATTACAGTTATGTTGAAGAAATTTAGAAAATACAAAACTCTGACTTACTATTACAGAGAAAGTCTTAATACAAGCATTAAACATGAGTTTTAACTAAAGTACAGGCAAAAATTCTAAAGGATCCGATAAAGATCAGTTTTACATTAATATTTTACATAATTGTAATACAATCTAAACCAAA
>JAULKM010111569.1:0-22890 GCA_032355605.1 Rubia tinctorum
CTATCTACTTAGTTGTATTTAGTGAGCATATTGGGCTTTAAAATAGTATCTTTGAGAGGTACGGCGATGACCTCCCATTCATGTATAGTATACGAAATGATTGCTAAATGTTTAGTTCCTTCCGTCAGACATATTACCAAGCCAAACTATACCACCTTGATGTAGTTCTATTTGATAATAGAGGGTTGGACGATCAACCCCGGGGCAGCGATATTTAGGCATATACTATAGATTGCTATCGATTAAGGTGGTGAGGAGCCTACCTTATGGGAATTTGATCACCCTCATATTGAAGAAGGTCTAGGGGTTGGAAATAGGCAGGGAGGAAAAAGAAATGAATTTCTTAAACACGAATTACTTCAAAAATCATAGGTGGGTGTTGGTCAATCGGAAATGGTGCCATAAAACTTAAGGTGTTGAGCAGCCAAGCAAGATATTGAGAGTTGATGAAGGTTTGTGAATTCCGGTGTTTTATTGCAATTTATTTAATTATGGTATATTGTTTTAGACATTAATGTGTATGTGTTTAACTTGTTTAGATTCAGAGAAAGCCTAATTTAAAGGCTTTAAGGACTTCTGTAAGTGGGTGCGCAAAAGGTTTGCCACCATGAAAGCGAGAATTTTGATAATTGAAAAAAGACAACAAGCCTACGAGCGCCACCTCGCTTCCTCCTCCCGACCTCGTCTAGACCGATTGACATTAACGGGTGACCTTGAAGATGGCCTAGAGTTAGAGCTTCCATAGAGAATGATGTGTGAAATTGTCATTGATTGTATTTAAAGTTGTTTTAATTTTAGGATGTTTGCTATTTATTGACTTATGTTTTGATCATTTGTTTGTTTTGGCTTATGCTATTTTCTAGTTTGAATGGTTTGAAATTGGTCATGCAAGTGTGTGAAATTTGATTCTAAGTTGTACATTTTAAACCTAAATTGAAGTTTTATTTAAAATGAAGCTTTGATCAATGGCTATTCAAGTACTCAAGTGAAAAACATAAACAAGTGCAAACGATGGTTCTATTTCTTTGACGCCTTTTTGCCCCTCCTCCTTTTACGGGTAACCTTACCACAGACGTCTACCTAGATTCCCTCATCATGATCGTTGCTACCAATGAAATAGTGCAAACTCAAATTGTCTGCCTCAAGCAAGATAGCACCATCCATTCCAACACCCGGATTGTTTTGACTGAAACCTATAACTTCTTCAGCTTTGTATTCTTCAACAAAAGCCTGTTTTCCTTCCACAACATTCTCCCACCGAAGATCGGTAGGATCCCTGACATAAAAACCTAGTGTGTTTTGGAGGCCAATATGAAAGGATCTTCCCTCCAACCGACCTGACTTCTATCGACAGTGATGATACCAAAATCCTCTGTCTGCTGCCCACTGTTGAAATCAACCCACTTACATTTAAAAATTGGAATTCGCATGGTGACATAGTCATGGTGACTCCACTATTTTAAGACACACCCTTATCATCCACTGATTTGTGGCGAATGTAAAATCGTTGATGGGGTGCCCTCTATAAGCAAGTGCAGTACCAAGTGGTCTACAAGCCAACCATTTCTTTTTCATAAGATGATTGTCGACGGCAACGTGATTTCACAACCATGGTGCAAAAGTTAGAATGCGTAATTTTAGGACCTGAGCTTCATTGAAATTAGGATGGGTGACTTTAAAGGCATCTATGTGAATCTCTATATATAGGACAACATTTTCATGATTGCGAAGAACATAGAGATGGACAGTACGATGGGGCTGAAAATTTTCCCATCCAATCGACTGTCATATCTAAAACTTGGAACCCTAACGGAATCAATCTCTTTCGAATAATCAGTATAACCTCTTCTGCCACGTACCTTTGTACAATACTTGCATTACACATGTATCGATTCTTCATAAAATGCTTGAATATTTTTCATATACCTCTCGAACGGGTACATCTACCTTAAGAAAATAAGACCACAAACCTTTACAAGATGAATGATAAAGTGGACCATAATGTCAAAAAATAAGGGGGGAAATACATTTCTATCCAGCACGGAACTTCAAAAATCATTGTTTGCAACCGATCCAACTTCGAAACATTAACATTTTGGGAACATGTGGATTTCAAGAACAAACAAATCTTTGTAAATCACAATCTTACATGGGATGGAAATGGCGACCGATTTGATACACATATTCTGATGTTGGACGAATATTTAGTCAGGGCCTTTACACTACTAAGGGTCTCACAAATTTATTTCTTCTCCGACTGGGACATAAAATAGCAAGCAGGGGGAAAGTAAAAAAATCATCTCCGGAAGTCACTGGCCCTAAGTTTTCCTTAATTCTCATCTCAACCAAATCTGACTGAGCCTTCAATCTGTCCTTTGTTTTCCTAGGGGTATACAACAACGTTACAACCAAAGAATCATACACGTTCTTCTCAATGTCCATGACATCAAGACAATGTGTAACATCCAAATGCTCCCAATGAGGCAATGTAAAAAAATCTAGCATTTCTTCCAACTCCCGTCCATGAAAGTTTTACGTTTCTTCTTCCCAAAATCATTGGGAAAATTCTTCACCGTTTTGAACACCTGGGCACAGGTTCATGCTACCGGCTTCTCTGACCTCCGCTTCCTCATTAAACAATTTCTTTTCCAATCTTAATGGATGGCCCTTCGGAAGAAACCTCCAACGACCTTGATAAACAGTTTTACAACCATACTTGAACTAGAGGAAATCAGTATCCTTCTCACATACGGGACAAGTAAAGTGACCTTTCACAAAGTACCTACTCCCTCTGTCCCTTTTTAAATGTCCTACCACCAAAAGTCAATGGAAAAATTTTTTGTCTAGCAATTTTCAGATCCAGCAATGATTTTGCTTTGAATTTGCCAAAAAGTCAAGCTTGATATTATTGACTCAAAAAGTCAAGTTTGATCTTTGCCAAAAACGGAAAAAAAGGGAAGTAAGACAGTATATTAGGGACACCAAATATGGTAAGTAAGACAATAAAAAAGGGACAGAGGGAGTATTAAATTTTGAAATTTTGAAAATAAAATTTTATATTGTTTATTTTTATATTATCACATTCAAATGCATATATTACTTTTTTAAAAAAAAATTAAAATACAGCATTAAATTTTTTTAAAAAAATTAGAACAATTAAAGTAAAAATCAGTGTGGATTGTCCATAAGTTTATGAAAAGATCGCATGTCCTGAAACTTTTTTTCTCTAGCAAGACATGATTTACCAAATTAAATCAAAATTAAACATAGTGAAGACAAAAGTCTAATAATCAAAGATTATTTGTAGTTAAATTATTTTTAAAAAAATTGTAGCTTAATTCCATTCAATTTATTACAACTGTTTAGATCAATTCGACTTAGTTTATTTTAACAATAATTTTATTTGATGAAATTTATATTAGTTTAATCATATTTTACTATTTTTCAGTACACTTGTTTTTTATTCAGTTCGGTCAAGTGAATATGGCTTAAGCCAAGTAGTATTAATTTTAAAAATGAGAACAACTAAATCACACTATAAATTTTTATTTTAACTTTTTAAAACAAATACTTAATTCAATCAATCACCCATCAGCACAACCACCAGCCACTTGCTGGAAAAACCAGCACCGCCACTAGAAAATCCAGCATCACCGCTGGAAATCACCTTCACCCAACCACCACCTTCTTTTATATCCGTAATTCAATTAAACTGAACTGAATTGCATTAAACCGAATTGAAAAACAAATAAGAAAAGAACATGGGTTTACAAGAAACACATGACTATATTTACGTACCGGATTGTTGGCGGCGACACCACCGTCGATGAGATTAAACCGTCTAACGGCACCATCAGAACTTTCCGTCTCAAAATAATGTGCCGGAAGATAGGTCGGAGCGGCAGAAGTTCCGATGCATATGTCTCTTAGATTGGCGTCTAGACTCGGGTGATGCTTCACCTACACCACCGAAAACAAACACTCGGTATATTTAATCAGAAAATTAAAATTAAATTGAGGATGAAAGAAAAATTATTTGATATAATATATCTAACCATATAGCTGGAAAATATGGTGGGTTGGAGTAACTTGATGTCGAACGTCGGAATGACGACGTTAGTCAACGTTTGGGTCAACTTGGTTTCACCAAGCTTTTCCTTGAGAAGATTGTGGAGGTACTTGCCATCGTAATTCGGTCCCGTTAAGGCTCTCACGATTTTCTCAGCTGAACCTATTAGATAATGGCTGATCACAACCATGAAAAGAAAAAATCATAAATTTTCCTTATTATTCATAATAACTAATTATATAATATGACGAGACGGTATCAATGATTCTTCTAACGAAACGTAAGTTTAAATATAATTATTTAAAAATAAGAAATGATATAAGATACTTTCTGTAATACTTTTTTTATGCCATCAGTTATAATAAAATGATCTCGTGCATATTATTAATTTTATAAAAGAATGAAAGACAGTTTTTTTTTATGAGTTTCTCCTTTTCTTGTTTGGTAAAAATTACTTACTTTTGTTGAGGGAAGATTTTGGGACAATGCTGAAGGTAAAAGTCCTTGATATCCTTGGCAGCAAAGAGAGGGCGGTCGTTCTCATTCGGAGCAGCAAGCATCGCCGTCACAAGACTGCCGGTGCTAGTGCCGGAAATGACATCAAAGTAGTCGGCAAGTCGCGCATCTTCTCCGTCCAATTTCTGGTCCAAATCAAACCATGTTAATAACAAAATGTAAAAACCGTTTAGAGTTCCACACTGATGAAATACAAATCTATAAGGTTACGGTGACGGTCACCTCTACACAGTACCAATCGTATGCGTACCTGAAGTTCAGACTCGAGAAATGCAAGGATTATCGAAGGGATGATTCCTCGGATGCCGCCTCCGTCGATGCTCAAGATGGTGACGGATTTTCCGTACGTTGGTGGCTGCAAAGCGGGAAAGCTTCTTCCTCTTTGCATTACAATAGGCATGGCTATAACTGCAAAGATAGGAAAATGATTTATTTTTTTCCTTTCAAAATTTCAGAATCTGCAATATCTTTTTAACTGGATGTGAAATTTATAAGTGATTTGTGTTAAGGATAGAGCTTCTAGTTCTTGTGGTTTGAAGTTATTGATGATGATTTGGTGGCATTTATACTGTCTGAAGGAAAGAAATCTTGATATTTGAAGATGTCTTTCACTCTCTTCTATTATTTGACTTTGACTCCTCAGATTGGCTATGCAACTGCGTTCTACGCTGGCTGACCCGGTTCGGATCTGACTTTTCAAATTATTTATTTCACCCAAATTTAAATATAAACCTAATTAAATAAACATTTCAACATTCGAAGGCACAACACTGACATTAGAGAAGGTCTATTGAACGATCAACTTTTTTTTTATATATATTTGAAAACAATAATTATGTTCTTTTAAACTTAAGTAAGTATACTTCTCAAGTTAAACGTTGTATTTTTTAAATTTAAATGTGATATTTTAAATTTAAATATCATTTTTAATGTAATATTTCTTGTATTTTCATATTCAAACATATCTTATTACATGTTTAACTTATAATGCATAATTTTTTTATATAAAAGATAGTGTTTAATTTTAAAATGACGCAATCGAAAAACGAAGGATTCGCAAGCGCAAATACAAGGAATTATATGAGTTTATGAACAAATTCTTAAATCCACTAGGAAATAAAATAAAATAAAATCTCCAGAATATTATTGGATGACAGATAAACTAATATTTTTGGCTTACATTGAGTCGTTAAATACTATTAAAAAATCCTAAATCGAAAATAAAAATTAAAATATCAAAAGTTTGTTTTGAGATCTGAAACGGTCTCACATGACCCAAAAATATATACGCCACGACGAATCTATGTATTGGCTTTATTGGTCCATTTCCATTTAAAAAGATCGTCATAATAGTCATTCGAACATCGAACGCCATATCTGCACTAAAACCGTCAAACTTTTGCGACAATCATTTTATTCTTCAATTCTCTGACAGCCAAACGCTTTACATCAAAAAAATTACAGTAATTGTTTGATAGGGTTAAAATACGTTAAAAACTTAAGACAAAGACTTGTGAGACAATCTCAATCAATGTTATAGCAAGACAAATGGTTTAAATACAATTGTTTGAAGATAGGAAATATGAGCTACTTTCTATAATTTTAAAACTTATTTGGTGTCTCGTCTCACCATAAGTTATAATAAAATAGATTCTTTTCGCAAAAACGTATCCTTACTACAATGTCTTTTTTAATTGAATACTATGTTTTAAAAAGTTGATAAAAATGTGCGGTTACTTCCTCCGTCCCAATTCAAGTTGCACACTTTGAGTTTTGACAGATGAGTTGAAAAATGTTTGATCCTTAATATATTTCATTAAGGATGATTATAAATTGTGGAAATTTGATATTTCGAAAATATACGTTATAACGAATCTAACAATGCATTAAACAATATTATGTTGTACACTTATATACGAATTCAATTTTGGGTCAAAATAAAGATTTTTTGACTAAATGGATAGTTAAATTGCAGATTGAAATAAGAAAGGGGAAGTACGTTTCAAAAACAAAAGAGTAGGAAACCCTCGTTGGTTTTTACGCGCAACGGATCCAAGTGGATATCAAAGGTGCTTGTAACAAGAAATGGGATCTCTGAATTTTCTGATCAAGTAATGTCGTTTTCCAGTCAAAGTAAACATTAATGGTATTCGTGAAAACTTAAACAGCCAAACAAAAGAAACCCTCATTTTTGGTCATTCGACCGGAGACGCTAACATCCCTATAACCAGATATGGATTGTCACTGAATCTTCGACGAACCGTCATTGACACTATTGGTTCATTTTCCATCATATATGACTAATTATATAGGTGGCATGGAATTTGTTCAACAGTATCCATAAAATGAAGAGATAGTTGATTTTTGCGAGGAAATATAATATTTACTTTGGCATGATTCTCTTTTTTAAAACATATAAATTTAAGACAAAATTTTGGAAAAAAACTGTTTTTCCATATGCATATGAAAAAACGAGGTTTGATTAGAATTACAAACAAAAAAAACTTCCAGTTGTGATGCTTTTTTTGGAGCACTCGTGACACTCAAAGGTATCGCTAAAACTATTCGTGACGCCTTGTGAAGTGTCTCTATTCAGCGTGTCACTAAAATATTGTGATGTGTTGAAGTATCGTCATATATCTTGCGGCGATTTAAGATGAAGTTCACTCTAGAAGAGTCACTAAATTTTGTGACATAGATTGATGTAGTAATTCAGTTTAGTGACATGTACACATGTCACAAATATTTAGTGACACCTGAAGATGGAGCAAATATTGTGACATTTCCTTAAGTGTCACAAAATATGCATCACTACTGGATTTTTTATATAGTGAATTACACTTGAATCTCTGGTCTTTTCATAGTTTATGAAAAAAATCATATTTCATGAGACAACCTTTAAGTTTAATAATATGTAAATTATGGTACGATATAATATCAGTTATCCGCATGTATTGGTAATTAATTATTAATTCAAAGGTCCATATTATATCCTATGGATAACCTTGATATCTGATGCGTGTGAACCGGCTGGACCAAATGCTCGAGCTCCGGGTTTAATAGATGCAAGCCCTGGGGGAATCCCAGGGTAAACTCTCCAAAGATTAAAGTAAAAAGGAGTGAAAACTATATATATCAGAGGTATGATAAAATGAGTACATAGCTGGTATTTATGTTGAAGGGGTTGAACAGTTAGCTGCTGAAGGGGCTGCTATTTACCTCCCTCAATAGTGGCTGCCGAAGGGGTTGAACAGTTAGCCATGGAGAAGAAATCTGTTGGGGCTGAAATTCCTCCTAGAGAGGACACTGATAGGGTAGGGCATCAAGTATAATATTGGCTATTTTGCCCCCCTTTTTAATTGTTAATGGATAAGGAATATAATCGCTAATTGTCTTTTTCCTTTAAATTTATGTTTCGTAGTGTAACTCATTGATAAAGAAACTAGAATGTGTTTATCGAGAACTCTTAAATACTCTAATTGAGCTGAATGCACAAATTGAGCTGCTAATGAAGTCAATGTTAGATCTTGCTAAACGTAATTCCAAAAAAATATGCTCTTCATGAGGAAAATCACCGATTCGGAGAAGAGTTAGACTTGTGGCACAAGGGTAAGCATCCTTCTATGTCAGAGGATGTCAAATTCAGAAGATATGATAAAGTGTTACCCCTCAAGGTTGTCCAAAGTTGCGATCCTGCTGAGCAGGATTACCAAGAGATAGTTCACCATATCAACAGCCTGTTTGGGTCTTTAAAAAGGTGCCTTGCTTATGCTAATAGACTCCCAATCCTCAAAGCTCATCTCAACCTAAGCCGTACCAAAATGTACAAGTACAAAATTCAAGTTCAAGAGATAGTCAAGCTTCACAAGGTGGCTATGTGCAAAATTGAGAGGTTGGAAGCAATTCTAGCCCAAAAAGGTTCATCTGCTGAAGAGGATTCTTTAGTGATCGAGTGCGTCCTTGCTGAGAATACTCGGCTATCAAAAGAAGCTGAGTCTCACGAGTTGAAAATTAAAGAGTTAGAGGAAAGGGCTAAACTTCTCGATGAAAGTCTTTGTGCTCACTCACTTTATCATGGTGTAATCAACCCGAGACTCATAAATAATCAACTTCTGCCTAGATTCTTGCTTAGGGTTTCCCATCACTGGCTTGTTGATCGTTGGGTGGACACTCGAGGGATTGACATGGAAAATGCAGCCTCTCCATTTTGGAATGGATTTGAGAGTTAAAAATCTGGAGTCCCCCCCCCCCTCTCGAGTCGTGGAAGATCCTCAGTGTCTAAGAAATTTGGATCAAATAAGAGAAATAATAATTGTGGTTCTTTGAGTAACAAGGACGAGGAGGTTTTCAAAAAATGTTTAGAAGTGAATATGACTCTTCTAGGCACTGTCATAAATCTAAGCTAGACCCATCCGAGTATCCTGGGAAGGAACAAATGAAAGATCTTCAACGCGCTGCTGGAGTTAAGATGAAAGAGCTTGAAAAACTCGAGGTTAGGCTAGGAGACCTAGGCAAATAGGTTATAGATATAGATTCTGTTCAGTGTATCGAATGTTTCGATGTTGTAGATATTTGTTGTAAAATATATTGCTTATCAGTTGTACATGACCATCATATGAATCACTTATCTTATCGATAAGTATAATCAACTAAATTTATTTGGCCATGGATAAATGCATTAGACAGACGCATTGTAAAAATTTGAATAAACTCGAGTAGTCCGTCTTTTTTTCTCCTTTTTATCAATCCTGTTATTCATCAAGTGAAGGCGACATATGAACAAATTCTTCCTACCAGCATTTCATTCGAATCCTCAGCTTTATGGGCTAGAAATATTACAAAGGGTTCAGCTTATCATCGTGTTACCCAGGGCATCGAGGGTGTTGCTTATCAGCATTTTAATCCACCATTCGTTTAAATACCCAAAATTATCCTAAAGGGTTCAGTTTATCAGCATGTTACCACATCATCAAAAGGTTCAACTTATCAGTATGTTACCTATATTTTGAAGATGTCGCTTATCAGCGTGCTACTCTTTATCTTCAAAGCTAGTAATACTTCCTTAGATTAGTGATGTTCCATCTTCTGGGCACTTTTACCCCATTCATAGATTCAATGACATAGCTGCCTCTCGGATACGCTTCTACCACCTTATAGGGTATTTCCCAGTTAGCGGATAACTTTCCTTCGAGCTCGCGTTGACTCTTCTCATTTTTCCTCATCGCCAAATCTCCCGAAATGAATACCACTTTTTTAACCCTCTTATCATAGTAGCGCTTAGCTCTTTCTTTCACCTTATCTTCGTGTATGGAAGCCAAATACCGCTTTTCCTCCACCATATCAAGGTCTACACAATGATTTTCATCATTTACCACTCCCTCCGAGGTTTCTATCAACCTCGGGCTTGGAACTCCGATTTCTGATGGGATTACTACTATCGAACCATACACCAAGCTATAAGGAGTTTCGCCAGTAGCAGAAGATTCAGCAGTCCGGTATGCCCATAAAACATTGGGTAGTTCACCTAACCAATTACCTTCAGCCTCCTCGAGCCTTGCTCTAGTACCATTCATTATAGTCATGTTAGTTACTTCTACCTGACCATTTTCCCGTGGATGGTAAACCTCCATTACTTTCTGGTGAATTTTATGTTCCTCGCACCACCTTTTAAATGGATCTTATGCAAACTGAGTTCCATTATCTGTGATTACTACCTCAGGATTCCAAAGTGGTAGACAATGTTCTTCCACCAAAATGCAATGACCATTCTCCCCTTTATTTTTGTCAATAGCTCAGCTTCAACCCACTTGGCGAAATAATCGACAACTACAATAAGGTACTTGAACTTCCCTGGGGCCTCTGAGAAAGGTCCTACCAGATCAATCCCCCATTTGTCAAATGGCCATGAACTATAAATGCTTGTCATTTCTTCCTATGGAATGTGAATTAGGAGGGGGTGTGTCATTGGCATTGGTGACAAGCTCGTTTGTACTTGTTTGCATCGTCGAACATCTTCGACCAATAATACCCTGCTCGAATAAGCCTCCTTGCCACCGATCGAGCCCCTTGATAGCTATCGCATATGCCTTCGTGCACTTCTTTTGCCAGATAATCAGCTTTGTAAGGGGTGACATATCGAAGCAGAGGTTGTAGGTGTCCTCTTCGGTACAAAATTTCATCTTGTAATACATATCTTGGTGTCTTTAGTCTGACCTTTCTCACCTCTGTCTTGCTTTCTGGAAATATCCCATCTCGAAGATAGCTCAGTATGTCTGTCATCCAGATTTTCTCCTTCTTGATAACCATTATCACTGGTTCCTTAAAACTTCTTATATTCAAGGTTTCCATGAACAATTTGTCTTTGAGATTGAGTTCCCAAATCTGAGGAGGCGAGTTTGCTCAGAGCATCTTCTTTATGATTCTCTTCCCTAGGTACATGTATTAAGGAGTATGACTTAAAACCATTCAAGGTTTTCTTTATAATCTCCAAGTATCTTTGTAAGTTTCTTCCCCGACCACATATTCCCTATTAACCTATTGAAAAACTATCTGAGAATCACTATAAATCTCAGGATCCTCCACTTTTAGCTCATTATACAATCTTAAACTAGTTATTAGAGCTTTATATTCAGCCTCATTATTCGTGGCTTTAAACGCAAAGTGCAGTGCATAGGGTAGCCTCTACCATCGTGACTTGTTAGTAATACTCCAGCTCCACTTCCTCCTGAATGTGGAGAACCATCCACGTATAATATTCATACTTCTCTTCTCTCAATATCCTCCCTTCGAGTATCATCTTCGAGTTGGATTGGTTTCGAGGTTTCCACTGTAAAATTTGCTAAGGCTTGACCTTTTATCGCAGTTCTTGGTTGGTATCGAATGTCATGCTCTCCCAACTCCACAGCCTATTTCATCATTCGACCATAAGCCTATGATTTTAAATGAATCTTCCTGATAGGGTAATTGGTAAGCACCATAATTGTGTCCCTGGAAATAGGGCTGCAATCTTCTCGCAGCTTGTATTAAAGCTAGGATTAATATCTCAAGAGCTGTATATCTCGTCTCTGGACCCTTGTAAGGCTTGGCTCACATAATAAATGTGATGTTTTTTACTCTTCCTTTCCTTTACCAACACCGCGCTAATTTCCATGGGCGAGGAAGAAATGTACAAGAACAATGTTTCACCCTTCTCAGGTTTCATAAGGGTAGGAAGGACCCATAAATGTTCCTTTAGCTGTATGAATGCTTTCTCGCACTTCTCCCTCCACTCTAATTTCTTGGACCTTCGGAGAACATCAAAGAAGGGGAGGTGTTTCTCTACCCCTTTCGATAAGAATCTACTCAAGGCTGCTAGGGAGCCTGTGAGCTTCTGTACTTCCTTCATCGTTCAAGGACTTCTCATTCTTACCAAAGCTTCCACCTTTTCTGGGTTAACATCAATACCTCTCTCGGATACCATGAAGCCCAATATATTTCCAGTCCCCACTCCAATAATACATTTAGCAGGATTTAAATTCAGATTTGCTTCTCGAAGTTTTTTGAAAATTCTCCCAAGTCCACCAAGAATTCCTCATAACTCCTTCTTTTCACAACCATATCATCGACATAAATCTCTACATTCTTCTCAGTCTGTTCTTTAAACAATTTATCTACTAATCGTTGATAATTAGCCCCAGCATTCTTAACCTTAAATGGAATCTTCTTATAGCAGTAAGTATCCATATCTGTAATAAACGACGTTTTGTCCTTATCTTTCTCTGCCATCAGTATCTGGTGATACCCCTTATGCGCATCAAAGAAATCCAAAACCCAGTATCCTGTAATAGCTTCTACTAACTTATCAATCGGCGGTAAGGGATAGCTGTCTTTGGAGCAACATCTGTTTAAATATGTAAAATCAATACACATTATCCAAGCACCGTCTTGCTTCGGCACCATAACTGGATTAGCCAACCACTCCGGGTAGAATATCTCTTTGATGACATCGGCTTTCAACAGCTTCTCAACTTCATTTTTGATGGCCTAGGCCCTCTCAGGGAAAAATACCCTCATATTCTGTTTAACTGGCTTTATAGACGAATCTATGTTCAATTCATGCACTTCTAAGCTCGAGAGCACTCAAGTCAGATCGGAAGTATCCCACGAAAAGACATCCCCATGTTCTTCCAACATCTTACATAGTTATTCTCTGATTTTCTCCAGCATCAACCTTCCTACTGCCACTGTCTCTCAATCTTGAATAGGCACTTTTATTGTGTCTGCCAGACCAACATCCCCATGAACTAAAGCCACACCTTTTCTTTTCCTCTCTTCTCGTACTGCTGTAAGATTACAACTTCTGGCCACAGTCTGGTTTCCTTGAATAGAGGCTATTTCTCTGGAGGTGGGGAACTTCATCATCAAGTGATACAGTGACCAAATTACTCTGGCTTGCCACATCCATGGTCTTCCAAGAATTACATTGTAGGGCGAGTATGCATCAATGATCGCAAAATTACAATCCACTGTTATTCCCTTATCTCCGTCGGATACTTGAATCGACAAAGTTATCTCCCCCATAGGTAATATAGGATTACCTGTAAATCCAGATAAGGGCGAGGTTGATTTCTTCAAATTACCTAATCCTATGTCTAGCTGGTCAAAATAATCGACAAACATCACTTCCACTTCACTTCCATCATCGATGAAAACCCTTTTTATCAAAGAATTCCCTATCACCATCGAAAACACCATAGGATACGTATGTGGAGTTTGGTCTGGAACCGTGTTCGCTTCGGAAAATGTTATAGTCTCATTGTTCCAAAACCTCTTATGGCTTGGCTCTCCTGCGGAAATATTTCGAGCATCTGCCTTCATGAATGTGTTTGAAGATGTATCTCCCACAATTCCATTGATCACGTTAATCACCTTGCGGATTGGAGGATTGTCCTCGTTTATATTCTCCTGATCACTTCCACATTGTTCATGTGGTCTTTCTTCTCTGCCTTCCTGTCATCGAGTTCCCTGGTTTTGTGGCCTCATGTCCCCTCTACCTCCATTATTTCTCCTGTATGGTTTCCATTCTCTACGGTCATTCCTGGGTCTAAATGGTCCTGCATTAGGATTTCGAGGTCCAACATTTCTAAACCACCATTCCCCTTCACATCTCTTAATCTCCATCTTCAACTGAGCACAATCATTTATATCGTGACCATAATCTCAATGATGGTCACCGTATAAATATTTTGATCTCCTCGCCCTTACGGAATTTTGAGTGTTTTTCATAGGTGGAGGCGGTCAAATCATTCCCCTATGTATGCTTAAAATTTGCACTGGAGTTCTTCTCATGGGGGTGGGTATCATAGAGGTATACCTCTCGAAGTTAGGCCAGACTACTTCTGCTGGTCTTTTCCCTCGGAGGTCATTTCCCTTTCATAACTTCTCACCTAAACTCTCCCTTTTCTTTTTTGTGGTCTCTTCCACTTGGAGCTTTTGTAATGTTCGTGAAGTGTTTATACTCAGCTTCTTATACAACTCCAAATCCTGCATTCCCAACAGATATGCTTGAATCACTTCATTTTTTGTGGTATCCACTACCCCTAAACTTTCATCCACATATCTATGATAGAATGTCTCTGTGCTCTCCCCCACCTTTTGCTTAGTCTGATGAGCTCCAACAAGGCTTTTGTAAATTTCTTCTTCTAGGCATACTTGCTTAACAAAGCCGTACTAAAGTTCCCATAAGAATGCAGGGAACCTCTGGAAAGCTTATTGAACCACTCATGAGCCTTTCCTCAAAGATAGCACACAACTAACTTACACGTCAATCTTTCCACAAAATCTCTCGAGTTCATCTGGCTTAAAATTTTTGAATGAACTCTCGATATTCTGTCTCACAACTGTAAGTAGGAAGTCCTTATGGTGGCTTTACATCCTCTGGCCATCAAACCCTTGTTATCATCGAACTAAATGGCGATCCAGCGACTTGACCCATCGGGCCAATCAATCTATCCAAATCCCTTCTCAACGCATCCCCCGCGTCTGTGGTTGGTTCTTGTTGTCCACCGGCTAGATTCACACCATGCTCGTTCCTTCCAAATTGCATTGGGAATACCACCTGAATACCTACACATCTAGGGTTCATCCAGGGTTGCATATCCCTTGGATAAACATGTAATTTCACATAAGGGTTGTAAGGCCCCTGTCCAGCTGCTGTATTTTCATATCCTTTTACTCCTAACAATGTTACCATCTCGTACCCTGCTTCGATTCCTGGCATAGTGAATATTGAGGTCATTGGAGCCAATGGGGCATTGAATATACCACTCTCTGCGTGTGATCTGGGAAATAAGGCTAAGCTCGTGCCTGGAATGCCTTTCCCGTATATCCTGGATAGGGGTAGGCTTTTACGGGCTGGGATATTAACCCGAAATTGAAAGTCCAGGCCACCAGCATCGGCAATGCTATCTCTCTTAAGTTGCTCATAGGTCTAGGAGGAGTGACTCGATATCCTGCCGCCTCTAAAGCATATGCCACCTGTGTTAAGTCCCGTCGCAATCCAAGCGTTCCCAGGGTTTGATTTCCTTGGATATTTTGTGTACGCCTCCATGTAAGAATCACCAGAAACTTCTATGAACCACCTATCTCAATCATCACGGGGACTAGTCGGCACATTCGGAATCATGCCAGCATTTCCAACTCCTTGCCATATATTAACCTCCAAATGTCTCGAGGACCTAACCAAATTCACTCAAGGAACTTCGAAAATTGGTGGATCAGGTTCACTCGAAATCTGTATCCTTTCATTTTTTGGCATTGGAGGCATGCGTCACTCCCAGCTCAGCTACAGATGCTTGAACCTCATCAGGATTGCCACTTTGTGATTCTTGAGGATTCGCCATATCACTTATTTTCGATTGTACTTCTTCACCAGTTCCTACTCCTTTCAATCTCAATCTATCGCTCCTTCGAGTAGCTGTAGACATAAAACCAAAGAGCTTGAATCCGATTCAAACAGCCCCACTGGGCGTGCCAATTGATGCGTGTGTAAACAAGCTGGACCAACTGCTCGAGCTCCGGGTTTAATACCTGCAAGCCCTGGAGGAATCCCATGGTAAACTCTCTGAAGTTTAAGTTAGCAAAAAGGAGTGAAAACTGTATATATCAGAGTTGTACTAAAATGAATATATACTTGGTATTTATACTGTATATTCCTAATGTATCTACCCGTATATGTCGCAATGAATCCCATAAATACGGTATTAATGTATACCGTTTCAAATCTGCTTGGGCTAACTAACACATGTCCATACTTCAGTTGGGCCTAGTCGTTGTCAATATCCCCAAAATAATGGTATATATAACTAACAAAATTTATTCTCCCTCCATCATATTCAAATCTACACAGATTTTTTTTTGGTTAAAGTTGTCGAATTTTAACTACATACTTGAAAAGATATATGAACATTAATACTATAGCATAAGATACAGTTAGATTCGTCGTAACTTGTAGTTTCTAAAATTAATTTTTTATGTGCCGTTATCAGACGTGATTCCATATATTTAAAGTCAAACATATTTATTGGAAACCGTGAAAAGACTTATGTGCAAGTTTGGATGGAATGGAGGGAGTACTAAATTTATGGAATACCTGATCATAAAATAGTGGATATTGAATTAATAAGATAAGTAGAACATCGTTACTAATTATTTTTAGGAAACAAATCTCAGCACAAACCCTAATATTTTGAATTAGGGTTACTTAGAAAAGAAAGAACGTTCCATTTCGAATTGCAGTCTTGTTTGACTCTGAAGGATAGGAATTGGAATCGATCGCCATGTAGTGGATTTTTGCATTTTGACCGAAGAGAAACACTGTTTCTGTCAATAAAATAATATTATTTGTTGCTGTCTCTGTTTCATTACAAGAAAATCTTAATGTTCCTGCTCGATTAAATATTTAGCATGCTCTCAAATTAAATTAGGTCCCCTTTAAAAATATATGAGGAGAGTATTCATGTATGAGGAGAGTTTTAATTTGTAATGAGTACAGTTTTTGATGCTGTGATGACCAAAACAACAAACACAATTTTAAAAAATTATGTTAAATTGACAGTTAGAAAATTTTGGGTTACTAAAGCTCTGTTTGGCAGAGTTTTTTAGTTGCTGTGCTTATAAGTAAAACAATTTTTGGTGTTTGGTAAATTGCAAAAAAATAAAAATAAAAATTAAAGCAGAAGCTGGTCTCCCACTACTTTCAAAATAAGTCAGTTTTGATTATAAACCGTGAAACTGAACACTACTATTAAAAACGTGGACTCAATCAAACCAGTTAACTAATAATTGGGGGAAAGTTAATTGGTGACATTTTACAATAATTTAGGAACGTTTAGTTCATTTAAAAAAAATAAAATAAGTGGTGTGTGTTTTCAGGGAAAAAAGGAACTTTTTATAAACATATTGCAAATTAATAATGAAACCTGTAATTTCATTTCCCATTCTTAGACAATTGGTGGGAAATTCACATTTGCATGATGGGTTACGATCATCACCGGATAATCCGATTCAGCGTATAAATGGTCCAATTGGAAAAGTCAAAAACTCATCAGGGAATCCCAGTCACATGCAGCGTATCATTTCATGACCAAATCTCACTATATACACTATAAATAGCCCTAATTTCTACAACCATTAACCATCTAATATTTTCTCAAACTCAAAACATTTTCTTTCTCAAACATTTCACTTCTTTTCTAAGTACTTCCAAGCTCTTGCAAATCTTTTCTTAATTACTTCGTTAATTTTTACGTTAATCAACAATGGAAACCGCTAGACCTACCGCTTTGCAGTCACCGACTTACAGAAAATCGATCACCATCTTGAGCATTGATGGTGGTGGCATCCGAGGAATCATCCCTGGAGTTGTTCTAGGGTTCTTAGAGTCCGAGCTTCAGGTAGTTAAAATTTCATATTCATTTATTAATGCACGCTTAATTACATTTGCTTACTATTTAACGAGTCTTTAATCTTTCAAAAATTATCAGAAATTGGACGGCGAAGATGCACGACTGGCCGATTACTTCGATGTGATTTCCGGCACAAGCACCGGCGGTCTCGTGACGGCGATGCTTGCTGCTCCGGACAAGAACAACCGTCCTCTCTTTTCTGCTAAGGATATCAAGGACTTCTACCTTGATCATTGCCCTAAAATCTTCCCCCAAGAAAGGTAGTTAATTGATATAAACTGAATTGAAAATAGTAATGAAAAGATAATAAGTGTATTGAAAATAAGTAGTAAACAAATTAAGTTAAATTTTATCATATTATATTTTCGCTGAACTGAATTGAATTAGGTGTAGATAAGATCCGGAGAATAGAAACACAAGTCTAATTCATTGTAACCCTAATAATGTTTTACTTCCATGATCACCAGATATCATCTCTTCGGTGCAACCGAAAAAATAATTAGAGCTGTGACGGGACCGAAATATAACGGCGAATATCTCCACAAAATCGTTATGGAAAAGCTGGGTGACCTAAAGCTGCACCAAACGTTAACTAACGTCGTCATTCCAACGTTCGACATCACTTATCTCCAACCCACAGTCTTTTCAAGCTACATGGTTAGTCTAATCATTAAAAAATTCTTTTATTAATTACTTAGTTTCATTTTCATTTCCTTAATAGATTTGTTTTGTTTTATAGTTAAAGGAAAACCCGAGTTTAGATGCACGTCTAAGTGACATATGCATCGGAACTTCCGCTCATTACTTCGAAACTAACGATGATAACGGCGTCGTTAGGAAGTTTAACCTCATCGACCGTGGTGTTGCGGCCAATAATCTAGTAGGACATCTCTATACTAATTTCGAGAAATTTCTTTAAATGGTGCTACACTAATCTGTCCTTGATTCAAATATGGACGACACATTTAGCAAACGCGGCCTCTCCATAATTTATATTTTTCCATAATTTTATTTCAAACTTTCTTTCAATCTGATACTGCAAATTCTTAGTGTTCATAAAATTGATTTCAGGCTTTGGTGGCTATTAACGAAGTGACGAGGGCCGCGAGCACCGGAAACACGGATTTCGTCAGAATGCATCCATTGGAGTACAATAAGTTCATCGTTTTGTCCCTTGGCACGGGTAGCTCTAAAGAAGAAGGGCTATACACCGCGCACCAGGCGGCGAAATGGGGCGTTTTGGGGTGGCTGACTAGCGGCGGTTCTACACCACTTAACGACGCCTTCTCTCAAGCAAGTAGCGACATAGTGGATTTTCATATTTCCACCATTTTTCAAGCTCTTCAATCTGAGGAAAACTATCTTCGAATTTAAGTACGTATACTTAGCTATATATCGTGTCTGTATGATTTTTCTTAACAGTTTTCTTTTAAGATTTCGGTCTTTATTATATTTTATATTTATATATTTATATATTAGCCAGGTATTATCATATGTCGTCATATAATTTCTATCTTATAAGGAAAAAAAAGGGAAGTCAACGTAAGGCGCATACATTCTTATCAACTAGCACAAGCTAACTCTCCAGTTGAAGAGTTCATAAGACTGAGATATCATATTTTATATGGGTTTAATTGATCATCTTGTCCACTTGTCCATCAGGGCATTTGTTTGAATACACAAAAAAAAGATAGCGGTCTTGAATTATTATTTTTTATGGATACAAGTTGAAAGGTATCAATTCATGTTGGCAAGTCGTAATCGGATCAATATTATTTTATATGTTAAAAACAATTGTCGGATTAGTATGGTCGGATCGATCACACCATCTCAATAATTTGAGTTTCCGGTCAGAAACTGATGACACTAAAGATCATCGTACTTTTTACGTAGATTAGTGATAAAAAATGATTCATTATCAATTTGCAGGATGACACATTGACCGGAGATCTGTCGTCAGTGGACGTCGCGACGGAGAAGAATCTAGAAGGACTGGCAGAAGTAGGGGAGAAGTTGCTGAAGAAACCGGTGTCTAGGGCTAACATGCAAACTGGTGCTTTCGAAGCTTTGAACAATGGCACTAATGAAGATGCTCTCAAGAAGTTGGCCAAAACGCTGTCGCATGAGAAACGTCTTCGTGATGTTCAATCTCCAAATGTGAAGGGGCGCAAATTCAATTGATTTCATTTGCGGATAAATCTTGCATTAATAATTTATTAGTTTGTGCAGGTGGTGTAAAATAAAGCTCGTTCTTTCATTCATATTCTTTGTAACATATTGTCATTCTCCAGAAGAAATAATGTAATCCATTTGTTACGGTAAATGTAAGTTGTCGGTCATTTTCTTTTCGTCTGATTGAGCTCTGTCCATCTGAGTTTAATTTCAGTACATTTCAGCCCCAATTGCAATAAACTAAATTCAATATTTATAAATTAAATTTTGTATTAGTAAATTAAACTCAATACTAATAAATTAAATTCAGCACCAATGAACTGAATTTAGCATTGATAGATTAAATTCAACACTAAATAAGTTCAATTACACAAAGCCTAAATGAAATTGAATTAAATTAAATTAATTTGAACTGGACCATATTAATTTGAACTCAATTCACTTTTAGTTTATTTAATCATCTTATGCTTATAACACATGGAATATATTTTTTTAAACAAAGAGGCGTACATTTTCATTAATTGCAAGATTGTTATAAATTTGTGTCAGATTTAGGTCGCACAATTCCTAACTAATATCTATAACTAAACTGGTAAACTTCCTAAACACCTCATTTGGCTCACACACTATGTGGCGAGTCTCCCACAAATGTACCTAACATTAGGTTCATGTGTCATATTGGCAGTCTGCTACTCAACTTGCTACTCCAATCTTGACTTCATCGGGTTGCGACAACTCTGTAGTTTGAAGAGACTGCAACTGGATTTTTCCAATTAGCGATGAGGAGTGCTTGTTGAAGGAGTTTCAAGGGCAGGTCCGTTTTGTTTGGAGCAGTCCGGTAATGCATGTCTACATCTTTATTGAGTGTTGGGCATATTTATCCACACCGGGTTGCCACAACTCTGTAGTTCTCAGTTTGTGAACTTTTTTGGAGGTTGTCGCTAGATTTCTCCAATAAACGCAACTGAATAGTATCTTAATGTCGCCGGAGTTGCGAGAGCACCAACAGAACACCTAAAAATATAAAAACAGCTAAAATAAGTTAATCTAAAACCCTGCTTTCATCCAGGGAAGTCATACTACATCGCAACTCTTTGATAATCTAGAATTAGGTATTGTCTAAGAAGCATTTCCCTTCAAACCTGTTACAGATTTGGTGCTGCAAACAGGTGAGAGCTCTGTTTGACGAATACGTGTACTACTGCAGAAAGACCCATTTTCCAATTTTTCAGTGGGCCAAACATGTACCCGCCACAAGATGACTTAAAAAGAGAATACACTGGATGTGCTTTAGGCTTGGACTTCGGAAGGGGCTGAGGTGGGGAGTTTTTGCATGCTACCATTTTCCGTCGTTGACTGGGCAACCGATAATTTAACCGTCGTTGACCCGACCCGCCTTTAACTGGAGCCGTTGACCGGACCTTTGGTTGGCGGGGCTATTAAGTTTTTGCCTCGCCGAATCTGTTGTCGGACCTTATTTATTTCGCCGGTCAATTATGTGTTTTGGACTCGCCGAATTCATCTTTGCCTCCACTTGTTGACCGACCGCCACTGGATTGGCCCGATCATTTGGAATTCATCCCCGGGAGAACCATCTATATCTCCGGTGGAGGACTGGTCGTCATCATCTCCGGTGGGGGTCGCTGGTGCGCAGCGTCTGCAGTTCGTTGTGAGGAACAATGATCGCCATGAGGGATTGAGAGATCCACGCTGCAAAGGTGCTGGGGAAGAGCGGACTGGACAACTCAACTCCCCTGCCTCAGATCTAGAAAGTCAAAGGACGAGGACAGAAAATAAAAAACAAAAGCATGAAGGGGGAGCCATCGGACGGTCGATGATGGTGGCAGCAGCGGCTCCCCCAACTAGGGTTTTCTATACTTTTGGTGTTAGTGAGGGAAGAGAGCGTTTTCTAGTGAGAGAATTGTGTTTCAAGAATGGATAGTTCAAAAGTTAGCTCACATTATCTTTCACATCAAGAATGAGAGTATGTGCAATGATGGTTTCTTAATTTTAAGAAATCACTCTAGACACTGAAAATACCCACAATGGTGGTTTCTAGGGCGGTTAAGAAACCGCTTCATAGTTCCTTGCGAAGGAACAAGTCAAGAAACCGCTGGTGGGGACAAGTGCATGTGCGCTGCAGCGACCCCTTTTTGTGTCCCAGCATGGGACACGTGTTTGCCATGCATTGGTCCACATGTCCCAGTAGCTGCTGCCTTTTTTCCTTCCGCCGGCCACGTGGCACCATTTGGTTGGGCCACGTGGTCCAATGTTTTTTTAAAAAATCAAACGCTAGGGACACGTATCCCAATTACATGGCGACACATGTCCCCCACCAATGGCTATAAAATTTTTCTGAATTAAAATGGGACACGTGTGCCAATTATATGGTGACACGTGCCCCATCGACTATTTTTTTAGAAAAAAACAGATTTTTTTAAAAAAAATAGATTCCATAATTATTTTAATTTGATTTGTTAAAAAATCAACTTCAGATTTTAATATTTTTTGTTAAAATCAAAATCCCAACGTAACCCAATGTAATTTTTTAAAAATATTTTTTCCAAAAACAATTTCTCCTATTATTTATTTTTATTTTGACATTATTTAATAATTACTTGGTTAGAAAAATGAAAATTTAAAAATGAATTTATTAAAATTTAAAATTACAAGTATTTTAATTTTAATACATACGAAATATTTTTCAGAAAACAAATTAAAGTAACAATTTTGAAAAGAATGAAATTTAATTGGAAGAATTATAATGTATTATTAAATTTCACATTCAACTTATTTTGGATGAACAAATCTAATTAAATTAAATGTTAATAGTAAAATTAATGAGTATGATAGAGAAAATCAAATGAGCTCCATGAATAGTAAAAAAATGTTTTCTTACAATTGTGGAGAAGAAAATGAGTGGTTTTTTAAATGGTTTCTCAAAGTGAGGTGGTAGTGAGAATGAAAAAATATATATATTTAATTGATAAGAAACTGATAGCAATTGCTACCATTAAACATGGTCTGAGTCCCACCCCACGTACGGAAGATATATAAGAGCACCTCCAATGGCAAGCTACATGATTGTGTAGCTTGGCTTGCCATGTCACTTTTCAATCGGATGACGTGGCAAACTACATACTTCCACAATGATAAGCTATCATGCTGGTAGCTATAAAGGTCCCACAT
>JAULKM010111578.1:0-22888 GCA_032355605.1 Rubia tinctorum
GAAAATCCAAGAACATGGAATTAGAACTTCTTGTTGTGTAATGTGATGTTAATCTTGCTAGATGATTATGTTAATGTTGTTTGTTCTCATATTTGTCCTAAGGTAGCAATGAAAGATTGAATCTTGGATGTTGTTTGTTCTAGGTTTAGTCTAATAAATGCTTTAATTGGTTAAATGGATAGGCATTTGGTTTAATGCGTGTAGTTGTCATCAAATTTATGGTTCTTAGTATATAATGTCATTGATGAAATACCTTTAGGCATTTTTTGTCTAAAGTGCTTATCAATGAGGTTTGCAAATGGTCGTTGAACGTCTTTGCAAATTACTAATTAAGAAAAAATGAATGTTGATCTTCAAATAGAAGTGATAACATTCCCTATATGCAATTAATGTGAATGAATGAGTGAATGAGTGAATGAGTGAATAAGTCTAGGATCTATAAGTGGTTTGGAAGTGAAAATCAATTGTCCCCAAAGCTTTGTTAATTGTAGATTTTACCATTTTTTTAGTAGCTTGATGCATGATTAGCATAGTTACTTGACTTTACTAGTTGTCTTGTCTTTAAATTCATAACTTAGAAAACCAACCAAAAAACCCCCTCTTTACATGGTTATATATATATGTATGTATATTTATCTAGGCTTATATCCACTCATATATATGCATGAACTCTTAGGAAAATCCCTCTTCTTTGTGGATGACCTCGACTTGCCACTATCTATTTAATTGTATTTAGTAAGCATTTAGGGCTTATAAATTTTATCATTGACAGGTACAATGACGACCTCCCAAAACCTTCCTCTTCATCAAACAAAAAAAGTAACGATCAACACCATCTACTTCCTTCGGAGTCATAAGCAGAAGAATGTTGCACCCCTTGAAGAACCTCCTACCCACAACAGCCCGCCAAGAACCGCACACTCCTCTCAGAGACATGAAATCACAAAGCAGAATAATATGCAATGCGGAGTCAATCAACAAATCAACATCCATATTAGACTAAAGTTACATTCATATTGTTGATTGACCTCAAGCATTATTTACTACTTGTCTTATATCAAAGTTATGAAGAAATAAGAAATGCATAAAAATTTATATTTATAATAACATTTCATGCTTCAAATTATAAACAAGAGAGAATTTAAAGAGGTTGCTTATTGGAAAGAAGAAAAATAACTAGTTATGTGAAATGATTACAGCAGCTGTAAAAGTGCATTAAAAACAGCAAACTTGAACAGTGTAAAAACTGAATACTAATAACTGAGCATTAAAATCAGACAGCGTCATCATAATTTAAATGAACATCATTACCGAACACAGTAACGTCAATTATTCAGAATAATATGGTAAAAGAAAAAACAAATTAAAATATCAATTCTAAAAACACAACTTGGAAGTTAAATGGATACTTCAAATCACCGGTCTTCAAATTCAACAACAACCAAAACATAATTTAACAGATAAAAATCTAAACACTTCCGTTCATCAACAAACCATTACATATCCAAAACGAAATGATACTAAAACTACACATTCCCATTAGCATTTTGACTGTTATTGATAAACATAAAAAGGTCAAATGACGGTGGCTCAGTAACCCCAACATCCCTTGTCTTTTTTTTCAAACACTTCCATAATTAATGAATCCATTTGAGCAAGTCCCGGATGAGTGAAATAATCATCTGGAAGTACATCAATTGTTGGAGTAACCTCCTTCATAATACTCTCTTTCACAAGAATAGTCAGACCTTCCTCAATGCCTTTTTGACTGCCTATTTCCTTGCCTTTTTTCACTAATCTTATAAAAACGATTCGGCAAATTGGTCACTTGCAATTGAAACAAGCCTTTTGAAATTCTTCATAGCAACTTCCAAAGGTTACCAAAACAAAAATGAAAAAAAAAAGAATCAGAAGATTATGAACATCAGATCATCGTAGAGCTCAATAAAAAAACCAGCAACGTAACAAAAACCCACAACCATATGTCTATGTATATATGAATATTGAATCTCGGCATGAAAACAACAAACCTTATCACAAAAAATCTAAACCTCAACAATAAAAAACTAAAAATTTAAACAATACAACTTCTTCGAATTCACTGTCACAACATCGAAAAACACCAAAAAATCATAAACTCGACACCATAAAGAATTTAAAATGAAACTCAATAAATTAGAAAGTCAGCAAAAAAATCAACACCATTAAGAATCATACAAGTAAAAAACCTCACCATACAAAAAGTGAACCTCGACATAAAAAAATGTACATCAACACATAAAAAATAGAAAGCTGATAAAAAAGGAACCAAAGTCAATCAATAAATCTAAAAACAAACACTTTTCACAGTCCGCTGAATTTCCTCATCATTCTCCACACCAACAAGCAACTCCAACTCAATGAAGTGACACTTGCTGCTCTTCGAAGACGATGATTGAGCAGCAGAAGAAAGATTCTTTTTTATCAGAATACAACCAACTAACACTCCATTGTCACTCAATGGAAATTGATGACTACTTCTAAGGAAACCAGTGTAACCTCCACGTTGATATAAATAGCAACGCTTCTTCACAGTTTCGGTATCCCGGTGTTGGTGAAATGGAAGATCAATCAGATCACTAAATTCGGAACTGGATAGCGGTAAAGGAAGCAAGGAGTGGCATTCACACAACTGAATTTCCGTGAATGCTTAATCCTATAAATACTCCCATTGAACCTTTTCCACACAAATCCACACCAATAAAAACTAGAAATCTAATTAATATCTTGTAAGGAACTCACTATCTGCAAATCTTCAGTGCTACGGGAAATAGGAGTCAAAAAACAGGCCAAGGCAAACATCACGAAAACATGCTTAAAATCAGGCATTTGATCTTCTCTCAACGGATTTGGGATGGCACTATATAAATCCTTCATAGTAATAATCTCATCCAACCTGCATATTTTTCAATCCACCTAAGCTTAATTGAATTATCATCATCAGCAGGAGGTTTATCTAAACCTTATGACTCACCTCAATAACAACCTTATAAGATATAGGATGTTGGAACACGTTAAATATGTCATTCTCATAGTGGATATCTGTTACTACCAACCTCCTAGACTTGAGTATTAAAATTAAAGTTTTGTATCAAATTTGAACCAAATCTTTAGGTACATGCCCAATTCTAAACCTCAACAAACCACCAAATCCAATCTGTTTAACATCTTTTAATCTGAGATGCTTTCAACTCATCCAAAAGCTAAACAAATTTGGAAACCATACAAGTGGTTTTAAATTTCAAGCTAGGGAAAAAAGAGTGGAAAATGAAATCTCAGCAAAGTAGGGGAAAATATCATTATGAACAAACAAAAATAATAATAAATCATAATTTTAAAAAAATACCAAGAAAGAAATGCATTAGAAACATCATTATTTAAAATATGAACCTAAACATGAATAAATGTAAACATTTTTATACTAACCTAAACCTCATCTGAAAAGCAGAAAACATCAACAGAAAAATAAAAAACCAGTGCACCTTCTTAAAAATTTATTCCCATAACTTGTTAAATTTTTAAAGAACTCAGAACAATCAATAAACATATTCAGCATAGAAAAACAGCATAAAAAATGAACCTTATAATAAAAAAGATTAAATTGTTTTTGTGTTCCTTACATAACATCTTTTACCATCTTTTGGTCCCCGAAGCAAAACCACATTTTTTAGTACCCCACTATTTCAAAGTAAAATTTTTTGTCGCTAAAACTAGATTTCAGGTGGTTTTCGTCTTTTGGTCCCTAGAAAATATATTATTTTTATATGGTTAGGGTTATTTTTGTAATTTCACTTATTAAAAACAACAAAAATTTTAAAAAAAACATTTCTGATCGCTGATGCCGGAAATTGCTGATTTCACCGCCAAGCACCGTCGGAATCACCAATCTCGTCAGGAATCACCTGAAGTGCTGGCCAAATATGTCGTCTTCTCCGGTCAATCGCCATATCAGAGAGATTCATGTTCTCTCGTAGTCTTCCTTGAAACCTCGCGCGCGTGTTTCTGGCAAAATTTTTGATTTAAGGAGTCATTGAGATTCATGCGCTCTACTGGAGAAGAAGATTTGAGCGCATGAATTCCTTGCGTGTTTGAAATGCTCTTACCAGCAAACTGCACCGACGAAGTGGAAGAGGAGCGCGGCAGAGTGGAAGAGGAAATCGGCGCCAGTAAAATTTGGTGAAGAAGAAGGGCGCGTGTGATGTACGTGCCAAATGGAAGAAGAAGATGCGTGTGACTTACGCTTGGCCTGAGGCGGCAGAGGACGTCGGCATCGGCGATCAGAATTTTTAATTTTTGTTTTTTTAATAAGGTAAATTACAAAAACACGCCTAACCATATAAAAAAGAATATATTTTTTGGGGTCCAATATATGAAAACCACCTACAATCTAGTTTTGGGGACCGAAAATTTTACTTTGAATTTGTGGGATACTAAAAACACGTGGTTTTGCTCTCAGGGACCAAAAGATGGTAAAAAATGCTATGTAAAGGACCAAAAAACAATTTAGTCATAAAAAAAATATGAACCTCATCACAAACAAAAAAAACTAGATATAGATAAATGAATAAGAAAAATGAAAACTCACATATCATCAAGGCCTGCATCAGCCATTCCAAAATTTTCTTTCTTTTATGACATCTTCTCCACAACTAGAGACTTCTCAGCTCTTCGTTTCCCACCGTCTTTCTTTCCCACGCCCTTTTTCAATGAAGAACCTTTTTCGTTAACAAAATTTCCTACTTGCACGGTTCAGGTCTTTCGAAACTCAAGAGGACCTCGTCCTTACCTTCAAATTCATCGAAGCTTCATCCTTACACTACTTAACCTTCAAAGCAACCTTCTCTTTACCCTTGCCTGTCCCAGAAAGTGTACCCTTTGACTCCTTTACTACTTGTTTAACCTTCAATACATTATCAATTTTCTTCTTTTTACGCTGAAAATGAGAGGACTGAGGCAGTGGATGCATCTAAATATCATAATCATCTTCCTTTTCAAGAGCACCTTCTACATCGCCATTCCTAGATTCTGACAAGTGAATGTCCTCCAAATGCACATCATTTGCAAATTCATCGCAACTACAAAATAAACAACATGAAAAAACATGATCAAGAAATGCAATAACAAAATAGACATAAAATTAAGACAGTTTTAGAAATTAAAGCAAAACAAAAAATCAAAAAGGGAAACCATAAAAAATCACCATTAACGGTAGCATTCAAAAAGTCTGCTGCTAGGTTGGGATGCACTTCATCGGATTTCTCTGGAACCTCATTGAAATCCTTGGTAACCTCATTGTCATTGGATTCTATATTTTCAGTACCAGACTGCATTCCTGAACCAACATTCAACTCAACATCATGATAATAACCTGTATAAAAAAGACAAAACAAGAAAAAGTAAAAGTAAATAACATGAAAAAATATCATCAATAGAAAATGCCGCATGACACGTAAAAAACTTACTGGAAACAACATCAAATTCATCCAGAACCCTATTGGCTACCATTTTCTTCTTCATCCTATACACATGAGGAACTTTTTTAACTGCTCCAAACTTATAAAGAAATTTACAAGGAGCAGCAACAACATGCTCCACTGCAACAAAAACAAATAGCATCAACAAATCACTAAAGTAATCAAATTATGAAGCAAATAACAACAAAAAACAGTACCCTTACCAATGGCTTTCCAAAATGCACACCTCACTATGTTAAACATACACCTCATCACAAAATCACATGAGTCGAACCTCAAATCATTACAAATAAACCTCATCAGATTAAAAAAAATGTTCAAGAACATTCAAACTACAAATAAAAATCGTCAAAATTACACACAAACAACAAATAATAGACGAGGTGGAACACATCAGACAACAAATCTAGAAAAAAAGTAAAAATCCAAAACCTGAGAAAATATGAATTAATACTTAACATAAAACATCAAAAACATTATTGCACAAACAGAGAAATCCAAAAATAAATATTAAAAAAATCAAAACATGTTCCAACCGAGAACTGGAAGGAGAAATCTCTTTGGCAGTCTGAGATAACTCATCACGCTTTGTACGAACCATAGTCTTCAAAAAAACACAAAGAACACAAAAAATAGGGGAAAACACACAGTAAATACACACAGTAAAACAAAAATGGAAAATACATATTAAAGCACGTTAATTAAAATTACTAAGTCAATATTCGGTCGAAATGCATCGATTTCCACCAATTCACGGGGGTTTCCGGTGGGAGGAGGAGGTTACAAAACTTTTGTAAATTGCACGAGAAATCCTCCACTTTTTACCTAATTGAAACTACCATTAATTACATAAAAAATATTGTTTAAATTTTAGACTGCATGAAACAAAACCATGTGTTTAATAATTATACTGTAAATTTTGTGTTCTCATTTCTGTTGATGGGATTCTAATTCCTTGACTATAATTGTGACTTGTTAAGTTTTATTTTTCACATGAAGTGCATGGGTGGTCATATAGTCTCTTTTAAGAATTTTGTTTTGATTTTTCAAATCAACAGTGTGGATTTGATGATTTTTTAAAATAAATAAATATATATTACATCAATATTAAAAAAATTGTCATATTTGTCATAATTTAATCTTCTCTTAAACGGAGAGATGTTTGGGGTGTTTACAAGGAGTTTTTTTTAGCTACCTTTTAACTTTAGAATTTTCATTAGGTCAAATAAACTTGAAAAAAAACATTATTTGACACTTGACATTTCATCGAATGATTGAAAAATAAGTTTTTCGCAAAAAAAACATTAGGAAGATCCAATTTTTATTTTACTTTTTGAATTTTTAATTAAAATAATATTACATTATATATTGAGGCAAAATCTTGGGAAAGACGGTCTTTCCATAGGCATGTGGAAAGAGGAGGTTGAATTGAAATTATAGAAAGGTAAAAGGTTTTAGTTGCAATATTAAAATTTTATTATGCAACATTTACGAGTAATAGGTTTATGACTCGATTAATACAACCCAAAAATTTTATTTTGATTTCTTCAAATTTACAGTTTAAACCTTGGTCTTTCCATAACTTATGGAAAGACCGTTTTTCAAGAGACGGATTCAAAGTTATTAGCTAGAAACAATAAATAAATAGATGAAATGCATGATACATGATCATTGGACATTTAAATTATATAAAGGTGCAAGAATATGAATGTGGTAATTTATAAACGTGCAAAATTATGAGTGTTGCATGATAGTGATCGATAACGTGCAAATTTATAAATGAGTCACGGTTATAATAACAATGGATAACACATAAAATTATAAACACATGAAATTATAAATGTAGTAATATGAAGGTAAAAAACATGCAAATTTATAACATGGCATGACAATAAATTATGACTAAATTGTGTTTTTGGTCCCCAAACATATATCACAATGCCATCTTTTGGTCCCCGATTCCAATACCGGTTATATTTATCAACCAAAAAATACAAAATGATTTGTTTGCTCCCCAAAGGTGATTTTTTGGGTAAATCAAAATTATAATCTGATATAGTTAGGGGTATTTTCATAATTTTTACCAATTAAAAAACATTTTCATTTTCATTTAAAATTCCCAATTTCCAAATTTCTATTTCTTTTATCTTTTTCCATTTCTTTTCTATTTCTTTTCTATTTCTTTTTTTCTTTCCACCCCTTTCCTCTCTCCACCGCCGAGGACTTCTCCTCCTCCACTATGTTCTCCACCCTCTTCTTATCCTAAACCCACCGCCGGAGATTTATCACCTCGAATCGCCACTCAATTCTAGATGAGGAGGAGAAGGAGACACTCCCACCATTCGCAACCTCGCATTCATGGTTGGAGAAGAAAAGCCACTCACCGCTGCCCAATTCAGGATGAGGAGGACGGGGCAGCTGGTGGTTCAGGTTTTTGGGGTAAGAGCAGCGATGGTTTGGGCTTGAGCAGTGGGGGCTGCAGTGGGTGTTTTAGGTTTTTGGGGTTTTAGATTCAGGTGGAGGTTCGAAAATGGTTAGGGTTTTAGAGTAGGAGTCGAGCAATGGAGGCGGCGGTGGATGTTTTGGGTTCAAGGAATGGGGGTGGCAGTGAGTGCTTTGGGTTTAAGGGTTTCAGCTTCGGTTATTTCCATGGATACTGAGTTCCCCCAATGTAGACTTCAAGCCTATGCCGCCACCGAGAACCTCCTCGACCTGGGTTCCGGTGACTGCCAATACATCTTCCATTTTAAATCATCGCCTTTCTTATTCTCCAAACAAAAATAGCGGAATAAATTATCTAAATACATTATGCCCCCCGTTGATCCTCAATAAGCTGCCATTTTATGCTCGTGCCAGGAGAAAGGGGAACGGATGTTCACTACGCTAACACTATCGCAAGGTAGTCGCCGCACAGGCCATAAGCTCAAGGTTGCGCCGCTTCCGGGGGAAGGGGATCGAGTCTGTTGGTTGAAATTCATAAACAAACCTCCGACTGTGATCGAAGCTCCACCGGGGAGTAGCTCTGAGTAGCTGCACCGATCAATTGCAACCTCATCTCCCTGTGCAATCATATCCGGCGGTGCATTTTGTGACGTAGTGGTGCCACTATGGGTTCCACCAACCATCTCTACCACGTGACAAACTGATTTTAAACTATTTTTCAATTTTTTTTTCTTTGGGCCATTGGTGTCCTCTCAAGTAATTCTAGCTAAACATTACCCAAAAACTACCCAAAATCTGGTTTTGGGGACGAAACAAATTATTTTGTATTTGTTGGTTGCTAAATATAAGAGGTATTGGCACTGGGGACCAAAAGATGGTATTGCAATATATGTTGGGGACCAATAAAATAATTTAGTCATAAATTATTAGCTGTAAGATTATTAAGCGTGCCACATTATATATGTGGTAATTTATAAACGTGCAAATTTATAAATCTTGCATGTGCCAGGTTGAAGAATCCCTTGAAGAAGTCGCATAGCCGAAACCTTTTGATTTACAGTCACCACTTTAATTTGACTCATTGAATATTTGCACATCAAACCGAATTTCGACTCAATAAAATACTCGGCTTAGCCTTCATAGTTCCAAAAGTAAAAGTTAGCTTGTCACCATGGATTGAAACATCATTCATTTCTCTTCCATTTATCATTCCTTTCTCTTCCATTTCCATACCCTCGAAATTTCAATTGAGAGATATAAAAACCCTAACATTACCAATAAAATATAATAAAACAAGATTCTCAGCCATATATAGTCATTTTCCCAAATTATAGAGGTTTGTTTGAATTAATTTTCTCTCGAAGTGGTTGGGAATGAATTTGATGTACTCTTCCCTGTAAAGGACATTGTAAGTATTTGAAAAGGTATGTTCTCTTCTTGAAGATGTGGTCAATTTGATCATGGATATGAGTGATTGTTAACACCAGCGTAAGTATCAAAAGAGGGTATGAGGAGACACTATAAAAGTTCTAGATATCTTCCTTTTTATATCCATAGTTGGGAGACGTACTCTAACCATAATCATTGGACATTTCACTTACATAAACGTGCAAGATTATAAATGGGGTAATTTATAAACGCTTAAACTTATGAATATTGCACCATAGTGATTGATAACGTGCAAAGTTTGATAATGTGCCAACGTTATGATAACAATGAGTAAAATATAAAATTATAAACACGAGACATTATAAATATAGTACTATGACCGTAAAAACCATGCAAAATTATAACATGACATGAAAGTAAATTATTAGCGTGGAAAATTATTAAACGCGCAATATTATAAATGTAATAATTTATAAATGTGCAAATTTAAGAATGTTGTTCGTGCCTGGTTGAATAATCCCTTAACCGAGTCACATAGTTGGCGCCTTTCAATTTATTGTTAATATTTTAGTTTGACTCATTGAATATTTGCACATCAAACCCAATTTTGACCCAATAAAATACTCAGTTCAACCTTTATAATTCCAAAAGTAACAGTTAACTTGTCCATATGGACTGCAACATCATTCCTTTCTCTTCCATTTTGATACCCTCTAAGTTTCATTACAGAGATATAAAAACCATAATATTACCAACAACATATAAATAAAAAATATTTTCAGCCATTTATAGTCATTTTCCTCAATTATAGAGGTTTATTTGAATCAATTTCCTCTCGAAGTGGTTGGGAAAAAATTTGATGTACTCTTCCTTGTAAAGGGCATTGAAAGTATTTGAAAAGGCACGTTCTCTTCCCTAAGATGTGGTCAAATTTGATGATGGATTTTATATCTTTTCATTAGTTCTCATCCATCACTACATAATTTCACTATAAATGTTTATTACTTTTAACATTACTTGTAGTGTAATTAGTAGGAAACATTAAATAAATAGATGAAAAGCATGATACATGATCATTGGACATTTCACTTATATAGACGTGCAATATTATAAATGTGGTAATTTATAAACGTGCAAAATTATGAATGTTGCACGATAGTGATCGATAACGTGCCAAGTTATAGATGTGCCAGGTTTATGATTACAATGAATAACATATAAAATTATAAACACGTGAAATTATGAATGTAGTACTATGATGGTAAAAAAACATGCAAAATTAGAACATGGCATGAAAATAAATTATGAGTGTGCAAGATTATTACACATGCAAAAGTATAAATGTGGTAATTTATAAACTCGCAAATTTATGAATGTTTCACGTGCCAAGTTGAGGAATCCCTTGACCAAGTCGCATGTCCGGCACCTTTCGATTTGTTGTTAGTGCTTTAGTTTTACCCATTGAACATCAAACCCAATTTTGACCCAATAAATAGCCAGCTCAACCTTCATAATTCCAAGGTAACTGTTAGCTTGTCATCATGAACTACAACATTATTCCTTCCTCTTCCATTTTGATACCCTCCATGTTTCATTTAAGAGACATAAAAAACATAAAATTACCAATAAGATACAATTAAAACAATATTTACAGCTGTATATAGCCATTTTCCCCAATTATAGAAGTTTGTTTGAATCAATTTCCTCTCGAAGAGGTTAGGAATGAATTTGATGCACTCTTCCTTGTAAAGGGCATTAAAAGTATTTGAAAAGGCATGTTCTCTTCCCTAAGATGTGGTCAAATTTAATGATGGATTTTGTATCTTTTCATTAGTTCTCATCCGTCACTATATAATTTCACTGTAAATGTTTATTACTGTTAACATTACTCTTAGTGTAATTAGTAGGAAACAATAAATAAATAGATTAAAATCATGATACATGATCATTGGAAATTTCACATATATAAACGAGAAACATTATAAATGTGGTAATTTATCAACGTGCAAAATTATGAATGTTGCACGACAGTGATCGATAATGTGCCAAGTTATAGATGTGCCAAAGTTATGATTAAAATGAATAACATATGAAATCATAAACACGTGAAATTATGAATGTAGTACTATGACAGTAAAAAACATGCAAAATTATAACAAGGCATGACAATAATTTATTAGCATGCAAGATTATTACATGTGCAAAAGTATAAATGTGCTAATTTATAAACTCGCAAATTTATGAATGTTTCACATGCCAAGTTAGGGAATCCCTTGACCGAGTCGCATGTCTGGCTCCTTTCGATTTGTTGTTAGCACTTTAGTTTTACATCTTGAACATTTGCACATCAACCCCAATTTTGACCTAATAAAATACCCAGCTCAGCCTTCATAATTCCAAAAGTAACTGTTAGCTTGTCGTCATGAACTACAACATTATTCCTTTCTCGTCCATTTCGATACCTTCCAGGTTTTATTTGAGAGATATAAAAACCATAAAATTACCAATAACATATAATTAAATCAAGATTTGTAGCCAAATATAACCATTTCCCCAATTATAGAGGTTTGTTTGAATCAATTTTCTCTCGAAGAGGTTGGGAATGAATTTGATGTACTCTTCCTTGTAAAGAATATGGAAATTATTTTGTATTCATTAGTTCTCATCCGTCACTACATAATTTCACTATAAATATTTATTACTTTTAACATTACTCTTAGCGTAATTAGTAGGAAACAATAAATAAATAGATGAAAAGCATGATACATGATCATTGGACATTTCACTTGTATAGACGTGCAATATTATAAATGTGGTAATTTATCAACGTTCAAAATTATGAATGTTGTACTATAGATATCAATAATGTGCCAAGTTATGGATGTGCCATGGTTATGATTACAATGAATAACATATAAAATTATTAACACATGAAAATATGAATGTAGTACTATGACAATAAAAAAATATGCAAAATTATAACATGGAATGACAATAAATTATTAGCATGAAATATTATTACACGTGCAAAAGTATAAATGTGGTAATTTATAAACTCATAAATTTATGAATGTTTCACGTGCTAGGTTAAGGAATCCCAGGAATCCCTGAACAGGGTCGCATTTCTGGCACCTTTCAATTTGTTGTTAGCGCTTTAATTTTACCCTTTGAACATATGCACATCAAACCCAATTTTGATCCAATAAAATACCCAGCTCGGCCTTCATAATTCCAAAAGTAACCGTTAGCTTGTCATCATGAACTACAACATTATTCCTTCCTCTTCCATTTCGATACCCTCCAGGTTTCATTTGAGAGATATAAAAACAAAAAATTTACCATTAACATATAATTAAAAAAATATTTACAGCCTTATATAGTCATTTTCCCCAATTATAGGAGTTTGTTTGAATCAATTTCCTCTCGAAGAGGTTGGGAATGAATTTGATGTACTTTTCTTTGTAAAGGGCATTGAAAGTATTTTAAAATGCATGTTCTCTTCCCTAAGATGTGGTCAAATTTGAAGATGGATTTTGTATCTTTTCATTAGTTCTCATCTGTCACTATATAATTTCACTATAAATGTTTATTACTTTTAACATTACTCTTCGTGTAATTAGTAGGAAACAATGAGTAAATAGATGAAAAACATGATACATGATCATTGGACATTTCACTTATATAAACGTACAATATTATAAATGTGGTAATTTATAAACGTGCAAAATTATGAATGTTGCATGATAGTGATCGATAACGTGCCAAGTTATAGATGTGCTAGGGTTATGATTACAATGAATAACATATAAAATTATGAACACGTGAAATTATGAATGTATTACTATGAAAGTAAAAAACATGCAAAATTATAACATGGTATGACAATAAATTATTAGCGTGCAAGATTATTACACGTGTAAAAGTATAAAATTGTGGTAATTTATAAACTCGCAAATTTATGAATGTTTCACATGCCAGGTTGAGGAATTCCTTGACCGAGTCGCATGTCCGGCACCTTTCGATTTGTTGTTAGCGCTTTAGTTTTACCCATTGAACATTTGCACATCAAACCCAATTTTGACCCAATAAAATACCCAGCTCAGCCTTCACAATTCCAAAAGTAACTGTTAGCTTGTCATCATGAACTACAACATTATTCCTTTCTCTTCCATTTCGATACCTTCCAGGTTTCATTTGAGAGATTTAAACCCATAACATTACCAATAATATATAATTAAATCAAGATTTGCAGCCGAATATAGCCATTTCCCCAATTATAAAGGTTTGTTTGAATCAATTTCCTCTCGAAGAGATTGGGAATGAATTTGATGTACTCTTCCTTGTAAAGGACATAGAAAGTATTTGAAAAGGCATGTTCTCATCCCAAAGATGTGGTCAAATTTGATGATGGATTGTGTATCTTTTCATTAGTTCTCATTCGTCACAACATAATTTGACTATAAATGTTTATTAATTTTAACATTACTCTTAGTGTAATTAGTAGGAAACAAAAAATAAATAGATGAAAAGCATGATACATGATCATTGGACATTTCACATATACAAACGTGCAATATTATAAATGTGGTAATTTATAAACGTGTAAAATTATGAATGTTGCACTATAGTGATCGAGAACGTGCCAAGTTATATATGTGCCAGGGTTATAATTACAATGAATAACATGTAAAATTACAAACACGTGAAATTATTAATGTAGTACTATGACTATAAAAAAAGGAAAAAGTATAACTTGGCATGACAATAACTTTTTAGCGTCCAAGATTATTATACGTGCAAGATTATAAATGTGATAATTTATAAACTTGCAAATTTATGAATGCTTCACATGCTGGGTTGAAGAATCCGTTGACCGAGTCGCTATACTCACATGCATGCATTGGCATCAGCGATATATTATGTTCACTATTCCATGGCACACAAATCAGCACGAAGTAACCAACAAGTATTGCATGCATTTTAGATTCCGAAATTAAAAATTAAAAATTACTAATTACTAATTACTAATTTGTATCTTTGTTCAAGTCTAAAATTCCAATCCTACCTCCAGTGTAAAGCATCACCATATTCTCATTTCTTCCAATTTGTTGTGCAATTCTTTTGCATTCTCCATTCTTCCTCTTCATAATTGTCATACACAACACGATGTACCCTGCATCGTTTCAATATCTCATCCATGCATGCACCACTGCACCACCAAACTCATCCTCCAATATGTTCAAAAATTACTCTTTAAGAATGTTGGAGTAACTTGTTTTAATACTTGCATTCCAATGGAACGCTATAATCACACTTGGATGATTGTGGTAAAAACAATTCTTGGATATCGATGTGAGCCGTGTTACGTACGCTTTACTTAAAGAGTAATTACACCCTATTACAATCTTGGGTTACACGAATTCCTTTTGAGGATAAAACAATCGAGAAAGCCTCATGTTCTAGGCTTGAATCAGGAGATGATTTTGAGTACTTGCGTTTTTTGTTGCTACGTATGTCTGAAAAATTCTATGAATTTCACTTGTGTTTTGTGTTTCTATTTGTTGTCTGTGTGTATTTGTCATGCACACATGTATTTATAGGAAATACTTGTGCTCAAACAATGTAACGGTTCATACGCACTATCAGAATTATAAATTCTGAAATGATTCATCTTTCCGCACAATACATTTTTCCACATAGTAAGCATGTTGCACCACCATATTCAATGTATCGTTTCTGATATAATCCGTATCCTTTCAATTAAGATAAGTTAGGCAATACACACCACCACATCAGAATTATAATAAATTCAGAAGGGATACATCTTTCCACACTCTAGGACAAGTCATGTTAGTGATTACCAACACAATTAATCCTTATCCTATCAACGGTAAACTCGTAGATAGTTTATACAAGTGTGCACTCCACACCACCAAACTTGTTTTAACGTCCCGAGTTCACAACTACTCGAATCCAATTATACTTAAATAGCCTTGTGTTTCATAAAATACCAATAAGTGTAAATCAGAATAAATGCATAACCTATTTTGGCAGTTGCAGTGAGGAGCTGAAGGAAAAATAGATGAAGCTGATAGGTTTTAACGAGGTAATTATCCTGTTTCAATACCTTGGTGTGCCACTGACAAGCAGGAAGATTTCAGTCCTAACATGCCAGCCCATGATAGATAGAATGACTGATAGATTAAAGCATTGGAGTGCGAGACTTTTGAGCTATGCAGGTACACTCCTGTTGATCGGAAGTGTTATATTTTCCCTAGTTAACTAGTGGGTGCAAATTTTCCCCTTGCCGGAAACTGTTTTGAAGCACATTGAAGCGATGTGTCGATCTAATCTATGGAATGGAACTGCGGAGATCACCAGGAAGTCTCCAGTTTCCTGGGACAGGATTTGTTCACCACGAAAAGGAGGAGGACTGAACCTGATTGCGCTCATGGAGTGGAATGAAGTAAATATATGCAAGACCCTATAGAATCTGTGTAGGAAATCTGATAGCTAATGGATAAAGTGGATCCACACTTATACTATATAAAAGATGATGAAGTGTTTAAAACTAAATTCCCCAGCAGCAGCTCCTGGGTGTTGAAAAGGCTGGAAAAGCTATAGAGAAGGTGAAGGGTATTGGCTAATGGGAAAGACAATGTAGAGAGAAAAAACTCAGTGTCATATTTATGAGGTGTTAAGGGGAGAAGGAAAACCGGTGTCGGAACAAATTGGAACTGGACAATATGGCCAAACCAAGAGCGGAATTCACTCTCTTGTTATGCTGCCATGGTAGATTGCCGACGAAAGAGAGACTCAAGAAAACTGGAGTAAACTTGGAACCGAAATGTAGTTTTGCGATGAGGAAGAAAGTCTGCAACATTTGTTTCTTGACTCTCTGAAGACGCAGGAGATATGGAGTTCTGTTCTTAAATGGCTAAAAATTGAAAGAAGACGGATGTGCTGGGAAGAGAAAAAGCTTTGACTGGTTCAGAATGGTAAAGGAAATGATGGAGGGGAAAACTCTTGAAGCTTGCTGGTGCTGAATCTATTTATGCAATGTGGAGGTTAAGGAATGAAAAAAGCTTTGGAAGAGAAGACCGGAATAGAAACATAGTGAAGATGATCATAAATATTATTGTCTATAGAGCTTTTATGAACCAAAAATGTGTGTACAGTTCATGGTAGTTGACTAAGGTAGATGAGGATGTAAGAAGAGCTTGTAAGTTCCATTCACAATTTTGGTAATGACAAAAGTTTGATACCGTTCCAAAAAAAAAATATACCCACACCTCTAATTTGAGAAAAAATTATAGTTAACTAAATTATATTTTATATTATTTTTCTGATTTACATTTTGAGTCAATCTCTTAAAAATTGGTCTTTCCATAAGTCACAGAAAGACTATGGTTTAAACTGGAAATTAGAAAAAGTGAAGATAAAAAATTTGGGTTGCACTAATTGGGTCATAAACTTATAACTAATGCACGTTGCATAATAAATTTTTAATATTGCAATTAAAACCTTTCAACTTTTTATTATTCCAATTAAACACCGTCTTTCTATAAACCTTTGAAAAGACGGTCTTTCACAAAATTTTGCCTTCCATTCTTTTTAAAAATCGTAGGTAAATGGTTTTCTGGTTTAAAATTACTACTCCCTCCGTTTTTTTAATATTGACTCCTACTTTTGGACACACTTTTTAACAACGAATAAAATGAATTGTGAGGATCGCATTGAGAGTATAAAAAGTAAATTGAGTGAATGAAACAGTTTAGAATTTGCCACATATAAAAAGAGCCAATATAAACAAAACATTCTCAAAAACAAAAGGAAATCAATATTAGAAGAGGGAGTATCATAGTGAAATTTGGATAGTAAAGGCACAGTTAAATGGTTCTCTTACATTGAAATTGTGAATCAATATATCACATCCTATATTTTACTTAATCACACCCTGTATTTGTACTATTAAAATATTATATTTAGGTTGATTTTTTTAATGAAAAAAATGAATATTATTAATAAATAAGTATAATTAATCAAAATTAAAAATTAACTTTTAGCCTAATTAAACATTGGTGTTCCCGGAGGTGGTGGAGTTCGCCGGAGGTGGTATTCAGGTGGTGTTGGCCGATGTCTTCTCCACGTCTCCGGCATAGGTCGCAATCCCTGGCGAGCCGACACACCGGAACAGAGGTTCCCGTCCACGCACTGCCTACTCCGCTTGCCTCTTGTCGTCCTGCCCCTATTTGGATCTCATCGCACCAGCCTAGCGTGGCTCTCGTCGCCCAGCCCCGCCTGCCTCTCGTCGCCATTTCTGGGCATGGATCTCCTCGCCCCGCATAAATTTACCTCTCATCGACTGCTTTGATTCCGCTCTCGTCGACCCAGCCCGGTGTTGCTTTCGTCGATCATCCCAGCTTCACTTCTCGTCGCCCGGCCAGCCATTTTCTCCTCCTTTCTTTCCAGCCTTTTTGTTCTCATTTTCCTTCCGAGTTTCCGTTATCTTTTCTCTCTATTTTTTTTCTCTTTTTCCATTTTCTTTTCCCAACTTTTTGGTTCTCCTTTCTCTCCCATTTTTTGTTCTCTTTTCCTGGTTATCCTTTTCATTTTCCTTGCCCAGCTCGGTTATCCTTTACCCAACTCCCATCTACCCACATTTAATGTCATTTAATCCGAAAATAGTAAGAATTTTTCCTAGCTTATTAGGTACAATATACTCACTTTTTACTCCAAATTTGGATGTTGAAACCTCCATGTCTTTAGAAGTATTTTTTTAATTTTAAATATTTATTTTATGCAGGTTTGTGTAACAATTAATAGTTAAAGTTATGATTTATTGGTTTTTTAAACAGAAGCTTATATCTTATTTTATAGTTGTGATATTTTATTTTAATTTCACATACAGTTGTTAATTAATATGCTATTTTTTTCCATCTTAGTTCAATGAAAGAATTCACAAAAATAAGTCATAAAATATATAGGTGTTTTTCATTATTTATAAGAATGTTATGTACATAATGTATATCGTGAATTTAATGTGGTTATAAAATATGTGATTAGTATTGGAAATTGTGTTTACTTTACGATATTTTAGTTCATGCATTACTTCTATATTTATAAGTGACATAATTTTTTAAAGATCCTATTAACATAATTTGTCATGGTTCTAATAATGTGTTGGAAATTGTTGGTAGACTAATGAATAAATATAACATATAATTTTGAGAAAAGTTTGTACACATAATCGCATAATTTGTACAACTGTGTTATACAAAATGTATAGGTGTCTTTTATTATAAATGAAATAATGATATATAGACCATTGATTATAGGTGTAGTTATAGAATGATGTGGTTATAGATTTTATCACCGAGAATTAAGTTAATTTAAATGTGTGTACGTGGCTTTTATGCACTGATTACAATGATGTATAGACTAAAAATATATGTATATGTCGAATTTCACGTGGTACTATATTTCATCACTTTATGTGAAAATTATGTGAATTTAATTTAATTTTATGGTATATGTTGTTTGTATATTTCATTTAGAGGAGCGAAATAATTTTACAAAAATAAATCCAAAAAAAAGTGTAAGTGTTATTTTTTTAAGAATGATGTATGGCTTTATTGTGTGTGGCATTATATTTCCTGAACATAATTATTTGATACATAATGTTATTTAAGGATGGCGATGACTCATATGGAGCGGTTCCAGGGGAGAATAGTTACTCAGCATTCACGACTACACATGTGTTTCCAAGTTATATCGAAACTTATTCTTACCTGCAACAGACTGTCCATCGGGTAGGATTTGAACTTTTCATGTCGTCGTACAAGAAAAGCAAGAATAGGTCCCTAAGGATATATTGTATTTGCAATCGAGGTCGGAATGATAAGGTTATCAATCTCAGTGATTCGGATGTCGTCTGAAGAAGTAACACATCGAGAAGAAGTTGTTATTGCCCTTTCATGATTGTCATGCGAGAGAGTAATATAGAAGAGGGTTGGAACATTAAACCATGCAAGGATGCTCGGTGAGGGACACACAACCACCAATTTTCAGTATACTCTAAGGAGAATAGACAGAGTATCAGGTTTCATGCTGATGCGATACTAATGATAAGAGACTTGACGAATGTCGAGACAACTCCTAGGCATATCAATGTGAGCATCAGTCGTACATTTCCGAGCCTAAATAAAACTATTAGGCAAGTATATAATGAGTGATCGGCTTACGGAAGAGAAAGGTGAGGCGAGCGCAATATAGCTGAAAATTGCTTGCACCTAGCCACCTTCAATGGGTACGTTACTAGTCACCATGTAGCTCCTGATGGTACTTTGACCCATTTATTCTTAGCTCATCCTGAATCTGTTGTGTTATTTCGGACTTATCCATGGATTTTGGCCATCGATTCAACGTACAAGACGAATCGATACGGCATGACCTTCATTGAGATGGTTGGCATGTCTTTGGGTAACTTGAATTTCTTGATCTCCTATGCCATTATCGTCGAAGAAATGACAGATACTTATGAGTGGGTTATTTGCACACTGAGAAGCTTGCTTGTCGATGGACCGTTTTCTGAGGTGGTAGTCATAGATCGTAAGTTGGGATTGATTAGGCTGATTCATGTAGTGTTTCCAGACTCGAAGCATTTTCTTTGTACTTGGAATATTAAGGATGTGGAGGCACGTGTTATTGTGTTAACAGGGAATAAGAGAAACGAGGCATCCTTCAAAAGTTGTGCATGGTCACGGGCTTGCAATTCCCCCACCATTTTTGCCTATGAAACAGCATTGGCAGATTTGTGGGTTGGTTGGTCTTCAAGAGAATCTGTTATTAGTTACGTTGAGACAACATGGCTCAACCCCCATAAGAAGAAAAAAATTTAGGCATAGACGAATTGATATCTTCATTTTGGGAACACAACTACATGTCGTGTCGAAAGCACACATTCTTCTTTGAAATTGTGGTTACAAACATCTACTGGTTCCATGGATACGATATGGAGGCGTATCGACCTAATGATAGCCATCCAGATTACAATGATCAAGGACAGCTTCGAAAGATCAAGAACGCACACTGGTATATTACACTGTACAGTTATTTTCCACAAATTGTTAAACAATGTGTCTAGATATTGTTTGGATAAATTGACAACTGAGCTTACAAGGGTGGCAACACTTGGAGCACAGGTTTATGCATATTGTGGATGTGTACTGCATTCTCGACTCACGGAATACCTTGTGCTTGTGTCATGCAAACGCCAATTGATCAAGGTATCCCCTTGTATTTAGAAGAAATTCATCCACTTTTAAGACACTGGTAGTGGGGGATGACTCGCATTACACGGAAAATAGTTCCAGGGGTGATCAGGACCAAGCATTGTTCAACAGTCAATTGGAGGAGCTTGCCTGTAGTGACCCGTCTATTCGCTGTCAGGTTTCTAGCTACATAAAGGAGCAGTTGCATCTAGAGAACTGCAGCCTTCAAGGGCCAAATAATGTTACGAGAACACATGGTAGACCAAGCGAGCAGGTTCCCATGTAAAGATCTACAAGGCGGTCGTCGAGCTACCACGAGCATGTAAACATGCGGTACAGGCAATCTCCTAGCGAGCGTAGTTTGAGGTCACTGGGTCGTGGTACATCAGGGTGAGGGAATCAACACAGTTAATCTACCAATTATTCTCAAGTCATTTTATTGTAATGGTATAGTAATATTACCACAGAAGTTTATTTTGGACTATTCCACTTAGAAAATGTGATTGGTGCATATTTTGTGAAATATTTTTTTTCATATGCTATGAATGTAATGAATTGCATTAAATTATATGAGGGTTATGGTATTGAACATAAATAAAATCTTGAAGTACATAAATGAACCAAAATAAGCAAATAGTACAGACTACATAAATGAACCAAAATAAGCAAACAGTACGGACTACATAAATGAAAATAATAAGAAAATAGTGCGTAGTACATAAATGAACCAATCTCATAGGGAATGGGTTCATAATCGTGGCGTCTGCAAAACTCCTCGCGACGCTCGATCCTAGTAGCCAAGAGCTCATGCATATGCGGATCGGCTATTTCGCGAATGTTGGTAGAGTCAAACAGATCCAAGTCACTCATCATATCATTCAACAACTGATTTACAGGAAACACATATTATCATATTCAATAAGTTATATTTAATAAAATTAAAGCAAACATTTAAAGAAAACTTATCAGTAAATCAAGATTGGTCGCGACAACTCCACATCTAGTACCATCATGTTCAGGATTTGTTATCGAGGGGTGAGAATGAGTTGTGAACCAATCCTCGTAATCCAAGGTACATTCATATTGATTGGTAGCAATAGGAAACTCGGCTAGGGTACCGCGGTGCCATGAGCCACACATATCCCATAGAGTCAACTACATCATCCCTGAGTAGGTCACGGAATAGCCCGAGGGATCAACGAGCTTGGCGCAAGGTTCTGGCACAATCTTAATGATGTACGGTATCCATTGCACAATATCAAGCTGGCACACCACCCGCTTGGGCATGTATGTCTCCATTACTTCAAGGTATCGAATCACGTCGTGGTAATGAGTCATCCCCTTCCCGTCCCTGGAAACGTCATTTCCATATGGCATCCAATCTACATGCAGTTGTTACCAAAAATTATAAAAGTCATATGGCATCCAATCTACATATAATTCTCAAAATAAATATAAATATATGATAAACATACCTGGTGAGCTTGTAAAACATCTAGTTGAAGCCTGATGGTCAGAAGACGCTGAGTATCCTTCCCATTTTCTCTCCAGAGTGCCACCGGTTGGCTCTCCTTGGAAGAGGTGGCGATGTACTCTATCTCATACTAAACATGGAAAGTACTCGTAGATCCATGCTTGCAGCAGTGTGCAACGTCCACATAGCTTGTGGGTCTTGGATCTAGAGGTGTGTCCATTTTATACGGTTATTTTGGGAACTTTTTGTATTCACTTTTGTATACTTTTGTACTCTAGATGTGGCATTTTGCCTTGGAATTCTCTAAGATGAGTCAAGAGTGACTTTACGCTCTTATTACTTTTCTAGGGGACTTTGTGTGACAGGGCAAACATTGGACGACTTTGAAGACTTCGAAGACTATCATTGAAGATTTGAAGACCATGAAGACTGCATTTGAAGACTACAAAGACTTGGAAGACTCGGAGAAGAGAAGAGAATACGACTACAATTAGACCAAGGAAGAAGACAACATTTGAGGGCAGAGCACTCTGACAGTCGCGAGTCGCGCCGAATGTGTCTAAATAATACCCTTCTCTTTCCCCTTTTCAAAGACCCTTCCAGCCCTTTTTCTCTGCGATTTTTAGGGTTTGTAACCCTAGCTTTTCTTCTTCTTTCTTTTTTTAGTTTTGTAGATTATTTATGGGTTTTTATTGTTTAGCTTAGTAATCTCCTTGGGAGCCTTGGATTGAAGCTTCCTTATCTATGTCTTGAGAATCATATCTATCTATTTGAAGCTTTCTCTATTGTGTATTTAG